>OZ038482.1:67893438-67998438 GCA_964036315.1 Acanthosepion esculentum
AACACATATACATATATACATAAACATATAGACACATGCATAAAAAAGGAAAAAGAAATAAGCATACATAGACCAACTTATATTCTAATAATATTCCAACAACATTATGATAAAATATATTAAAAATTTATCATAATTTAAGAAAAGAACAACAGTCTGTAAGCAATTAAAGGTTCCTTATCAACAAAAGTAGATTTTAGTTTGTATCTATGATACACTCCAAGACACTAAAGCATACATACAAATACACATACAATGACACACAAACATATATATATAAATATCTAATCATATATAAATACCCATATCGACACATCCAGATATACAATACACAAACAGTCGAGCGCAACCATATAAATACCCACACATACATATAAATGTACACCCATATACATACACATATACACAGACATATACATATTTAAACATACATATATATACATATATATGCATATATAAACATATACATACACATAGAAACATACATACTACACATAAATATCTCTATATACCCATACATATACTCACACATTTAGTGGTAGACACTTACCAGAATTTACACCCTTACTCATACACATAAACAGGTTAACCTATGATAGATGCCAATATACACAACCATATACCTTCATAAAAAAACAAAACAAAAAACACATATATATACCCCTATATACACACATACATATCCAACCGTAGAAATAACTCTACATAACATACAAATATATACATCTAAATACAGACACGTATGATACTTTGTAAGTACCCAGTACACATTCATATCGATAGGGCGACTATCATGCTAAAAAGGTAATAGTCTATTAAGTTTAATTTATCATTATCATAGAAAGTATATGATTTCTATACTAAGTTAAATTTAAAACGATGCTTACAGTTAACTGTTAGTTCATATCTTTGATTTAAAAGATCAGACTTATTTTTAAATCTAATTATTTCAAGTTTCTCGTTAAGGCATAAGTAACACGGGGCATATAGTGAGTTACATGTCCGGGCCTTTCTAATTAATTTCCATTTAACTTTAGGTGTTTTATTTTTCTCTTTTAGACTCCAAAAGTATTTGGATAATGAAGTCATATATTTATAGCTACTATTATTAAAAGATTGCAGATGACCCCGCCAGCGTTCCTTGAATGGTCTCATGGTGCAACCTATGTAGAATTTCTTTATATTAGGATTTTCTAGTGTTGATATAGTACTGAGATAAACTACAGAGCTAGTTAAACAATTATTATTTAGTGGACAATTATTGGGATTCCTGCAGTTACATGATTTATTATTAGTGTCATTTTGCTTAATGTTGCTTTGTGCAACCTTGTGGGTTGTCAGGCTCTCCGAATTTATATACTTGCTGAATATACTATTGTTATGTTTTTTAATTATTTTCTCTAGGTTATCAGCACAACTATAGCTTAACTTAAGAGTATTAGAGTTAAATATTTTACTGAGTGAGTTGGTTCCAGATTTGGGGAAATGTTTTTTAATGAGGTTTAGAAACAGGTGCCCCAATTTAGTTTTAACCATAATGTTAAAAGGGGGAGTATACCATATGATTTTTCTAGATCTCTTTCTACCATTATTGTTGCTATTTATAGGGCTTTTATATTGAATATTAATATTTTTATATCCACTATTTTTAAGTGCAGAATTGTAAAGGTCTCTATGCTTATTAAAAATATCTCTGTTTGAAGAGTTGTTACTGATCCTACATTCAATAGAATAGGGTATGTGTTTGATGATTGCAGGGGGGTGGTTAGAATTTGGATGAACGTATATTTGATTGGAAGTAATTTTTACATATGGTTGGTATGTGTTCCTAGTGAGGTCTAGGGTGACGTCTAGGAAGTCTACTTGTTTAACATTAGTGGAAACTATTACTCTGAGACCTAGATCCTTAAATACCTTATGTAACATTTTTCTAATACGATCTACTTTAATTTTAGTGGAATTCTTAACTACTAATAACCCATCGTCCCTATATAATCCTACACTATCAGAATCTAGGCAATCAAATGCACTTAAATTATACAAAAGAAATAATCCAACAAGATCAGAAGCTTCAGCAGAATCCAGAGAACCCATTGAAATGTCAAATTTTTCGTTACAGGACTTTTTGGTCCACTGTTCATCTTTGTAGATTAGAACCGAATTTCGGCACTCCATGATGGTATTCACTTCTCTTTCAGAAATGTTGGAGTATTCCCGAGCGAAATCCAGGGCACAAGTGAACAGATTTTTGGATATAGATGGATAATAGTCTGTAATATCAAACTGTATGAAGGTACATTTGTCCTTAAATCCGATGTTGGTAAACCAGTTGATGACATCCGCAGTGTTAATCCATGTAGATGTATGTGCCTGTGTGTATCGATGTGTATGTGTAAGTAAAGTGCATTTGCCTATGTGTGGTTTGATTTTTTGTATGTGTGTGTATATATCTAAATACGTCTGAGCACTTAACATGCCGTTGTTCGAATGATTTCACGTGAGAGGCGACTAACAGGTTGAAATGAAACTAAAGTGTATACATTTCTGTCTGGGATTCTGAACACAACTTTCAACATAATTTCAATGAAAATACAAATTAAATAACATATATATCTTTTATTTTTATATATTTTCTCCTTAGTAATTCTACAATTTAAAACTTAATAGAGATTTGATTTAGATTTCTAAATAGGTAATTTTAATTTTTTAATTTTTTACTTTTAATTTTAATTTCAAATTTTATAAATCTTTTAATATCTATGATAACCTTGCTTAGTTGTCAAATTTTTCGAATCATCTTATACTTGTATTTTGATTGGCCACTCTAGCTTATGTAACAGCGTTTACTCCTAGCTAAGGATCGTTGATTAATTTGAAACTTTTAAAACCATTTATTCTATATTCTATATTATCAGTTGACAAGACACAAGAAGTGTTGAAACAAAATGGCTACTTTTGTCGTGATTTTATAACATATTTATGTTGTAATATTCAAATAAATAATTATATATATATATATATATATATATATTTCACAGCAAAAAAAAAAAATTATTGTTGAATATCTTATTTAGATCAATCAACATTAGCCTTCACTGATATGTACCAAATTATTAATTCCTATAACAATTACATTTTAAGTAAATTCCACGGGAGAAAAAGAAAATCTAACATGGAGACCCCCTGTAATTGTAGAATTAAGGAAAACTTCCCAGTAGAGAACAAGTGCAGATCCACTAGGGTAGTATACCAGGCAACCATTACCCATAAAGAAAATACGACAAATCATATTTATATTGGCATTTTAAATGGAGAATTTAAAAAGAGAATCAATACACATAGACACTGATTCACCAATCCAAAATTAAAACACCAAACAACCCTTTCGAAAAAAATTTGGCGAATTGAAGGAAAAGGGTCTGAATCCTCAAATAAATTGGTAAATTCTAGGTTTTGCGAACACCCCCAATAGTTTTAAGGATAGGTGCAGGCTATGTTTAGAAGAAAAAAATCTGGATAATAAAATATAAAGATCAATGGAAACTATTAAATCAACGGAGAGAACTAATCATGAAATGTAGACATAGAAATAAATTCCAAATTACATAATACATGTGCATATATGTGGGGGTGTATGTGTACATATAGTGGCATATATGTATGTACATGTAAATGTACATATATGTATGTATGAAGATATATATACGCATATAGGTGTGTTGGACAGCATAATTTATTCCATTGTGTGCTCTGGTATTACCCACAATCTATAAATCCATAACTCAACTAATTTACATTAATCTTAATGGGTTTAAGTTTAAATCCCTCATCACTTATTAGTAATATTGGACACCTGTAGTACAAAAACTATTTACAGTGAATCCCTGAAAAACACACTTGGGGCTTGTATAAGAAACACCACATAGTAGGAACTGATATTAAACTACAAACAACAAAAAGTCCTGGCCATAAATAAACTCCAACCCCAGACCACTCCCCTTCCAGGATAAGATAGCTTATGCCCCCACCAATCACTAACACAAACCCATTCTCATTAACAAGGTGTCCACCAGATGAGGACTGACATTGAAGATAAATTTAAAACAATGCTCCGAGACAGACACTTAAGGGCTGATGATAGCCGTGTACAGAAAGGGCTTAAAATAGACTATCCTCTATGTTGAGGTAGTTTTTGTTTTTTTTTGCTATAAAAAAATATAATAAATACATCAAGCTCTCTGTGGATCAGTTTTAATAATTAATATTACTAGGATCCACATGGATTATATACCAATAGATCAATTACCTGTACTATATATATATATATATATATACACACACACACACACACATATATATATATATATACAGGGGTTGGACAAAATAATTGGAACAGGTGCAAATTTCACTCCTATACTTCAAAGACCTATTATATTAAGAACTTTAACTAAAACTTTGTAATTGCAGGTTATATCCATTGTAAATACATTTATTTATCTAATTTACTGTCTTGGGCTTATTTATTTTTAGAATTTAGTAAAATTTAAGTTAAATGTGTGACCTCTCTGAGTTCGGAAAAGGGCAAATTGTTGGAGCTCGCATGGCAGGAGCCTCAATCACTAAGGTTGCTGACCTGTTTGGTTTTTCGAGAGCTACCATATCAAGAACTATGACACAATTAAAGAAACAGGGTAAAACCTTGAGTAACCGAAGCAATTTGGGCAGGACTTGCAAACTTACTGACAGGAACCGACATGCATTGAAACACAATGTGGCAAAAAATCATCGGACTACTGCGGCCAAAGTGACTGCCGAGTTGAATAATCATCTGAATAGTCCAGTTTCTACGAAAATTGTTCGTCGTGTGCTCCATAAGGCTGCATGTAATGGAAGAGCCACCGTAAGGAAACCTCTTCTCTCCACTCGCAACATTCAGAAGAGGTTGAAGTGGTGCAGAGATCACAATGCCTGGTCTGCAGACCAATGGAAGCAAGTCATATTCTCAGACGAGTCCAGTTTTTCTCTTTTCCCAACGTCAGGGCGTGTTTATATGTGGAGGCAGCCCAAAGAAGTGTACAACCCTGACTGCCTTCTTCCAACAGTGAAGCATGGAGGTGGATCGGTGATAGTTTGGGCCACCATATCATGGAAATGCCTCGGTCCAATAGTTGCCCTGCATGGTAGAATCAACAGCAAAGATTACCTGAACATTTTGGGAGATCATATTGATCCAATGGCCCAGACTTTATTCCCTGATGATGACTGCATCTTCCAAGAGGATAATGCTTCAATATGTACCGCTCAAGTGGTTAAGAATTGGTATGAACGAAGTCAGGAAGCTGTATGATTTCATTCCTAGACATATTAAAGCTGTATGTGAGGCTAAAGGAGGACCAACTCCATATTAAATAAATTTTCTTTGAATTTAACAAGTGTTTCAATTATTTTGTCCAACCCCTGTATACACACACACAGACAGCACTATATTATATCAATTTCCACATGTAACCATTCTGTAGTGCTCGAAAGGCATGTTATATTCAAACTGTCTTCCTACCTTTATTGTAGGTACCTCCTATAATTTGATGAAAAAAGACCCCAAACTTAATAAAAACAAAGTTCTATTGTCAAAATGTTTGTTATTAAGAAAAAAGACCCAAGTATTTTTATTATTATTTTTATTATTTTATTAAAGTTTTAATACTTTCTAGCACATTCAAAACTTTGGTTAAAAATTTTGTTTTTCTTGTGTCAACAAGGACACTAAAGATTAGTACAGTGTAACCCGGATATAAGAGAAACCCGGATATAAGAGAGATTCTCCCTGGTCCCAAATTAGAGCCTGTGTTAATGTATATATAATAGACCAAACCCGGATATAAGAGACTTCCTCACCGGTCCCGACAACTCTCTTATTTCCGGGTTACACTGTAAAAAAATTTAGTGTCTCTAAAAAGAACATAGATTTAGAAATTCTTGCAAGAATCAAATAATTTAGATTTTAATGAAATTTACTGGACTTATTCACAAATGAATGAAATTATATTTAAAATTATTATTTCTTTTTAAGAAAATCTTAGTTCTTTTACATGTTACCCCCCCCACACACACACACACCTACCCCCTTACTTAATGAAATTTCTAGAAATTAAAATTTCACCCTCTTCATATTTATGTTAGTTAAAAGCAGGACTCCTTGGAGAATTTAAATTATTAATTTGTTTCTTTCAAACAGAAACATCATTTACCAAAATTCTGCTCTGAATCGTAAAATAAAAAATACAATAAAACTAGTATATTATTTAATTAGAAAAGATTTTAAATGCTTTTATAAATAAGATATATCAAGGACAATAGGTCTTAATAAAATCTTTTTCAATGAATGATGAATTTTTACATGAATTGTATTTTTTTTTATTTTAATTAGAATAATTTATTAAGTTTTAAATCTTTTAAAATTCTGTATTACTTTCACCCTTTTATTAAGTAAAAGTTATATTTATCAATCATGAATGGAAAACCTTAGTAAAAATTATCAAACATCAATATTTTTGAAAGAATTTTGAATTTTTTTACGTGTATAAACATAGATGATTTTTTTTATATATATATGGACGTCCATACACGACATTATCTGAAAATATGAGCAATAGCTATAGTAAACAAATATTTAAAATTCAATAAAACATTAGATTACAGAGAATGTTTTCTTAAATTTTTAAGATTACTGAGTACTTAAAAATTATACATAAAAGGCGCTCATGTTAATTCAATTACTAAAGCCCCCATAGAACAACTTTAGATAAATATCAATCTGTCAAGTTGTCAGATCTGTGATAAAAGATGACTAAAAAGGGTGCTAATCAGCTATTTTAGCAAAAAAAAAAAAAAAAAAACTTCTTCCAATCAAATTAAATTAGTTTTGAAATATAAAAAAAGTATTTTGCTTATTAGAAATATTAAATTTAATCTATTAGACTGAAATTAAAACTAAAATAAAAGCTTCAAAAAGATTTTTCGTTTTTAAAAATTCATTTTAAATTTTAGGTATTGTTTTTTTCAGGAGGTACCTACTTTATTGATATCAATTTAATTTGCTGCTTCATGTTTAGTTGATTTAAAATAATATCTAATGTAAAAATTTCCTACCTTTGTTTACAAATATCTGCTGACACTAAGTTAAAAAATTCATCACTTTTTCCACTGTGAACTTTTGAAATTTTCATTTATTGTTTAAAATTTTCAATATCTCTTATTTGATCGTTCATTCCCATACTAGTATTCTAATACTATTTGCCACTTCACACAACACAATCCAAACTGATTTTTGATTTTATGTAAAAACAAAAAAACTTTTGATTTTATGTAAAAACATTTTGATTTTATGTAAAAACAAAAAAACTTTTACGTAGGAATCTATATACTTTTTGTTTATCTTATACAGGTACATAAGCATATCTAACTGATCTTTATGCATAAACAAAAAAAGAAAAAACAATTAGAGACTCTAACACATTAATAGATAAATTTAAGATAATAATCTATCAATTATAAAAGAACTTGTTTTTTCTTAGCCATTATAATATAAATACTTCAAAAGGATTAAAGTTCGTGACCTCAACTGGCAATCCTATTGAATATAAATGTTCAATTTTTGTATTTTAATCATAAAAAACATGATATATATTGCCAATGTTTTAAAGTTACTTTAAAACATTTTATATACATAAAAAAGAAAAGTCAATGCAAATACAGATACTTTTGAACTTTTACTTAACAGGAAGAAAAGAGAAAATACAGTATTAAGATTATGTCTTCTTATCAAATGCTATTTGTTTTCAATCTGATAAAGTGTTTTGACATATACTTGCATCTACAGGGCTTGCTGTATATATCATAACCAGAAACACTAAGTTTATATAGAAAAGTATTATAAGTATCTATACAGAAGAACTGGGTCAGCAGTAAAGGTATTATTATCAAAAATAAAAATCTTTAATATTTGCAAACATTACAAAATCTATTACACTTATGAGGTAAATAGCAATAGGGAGGTTTAGGTCCAACAAATCATAAGGTCTGAGGTTGTAACTCAAAGTCTCAAAAATCAGTCTTGCAAGTCCAACATCAGAAAATAACAGGGATGTAAATCAAAAGAGTCAAAAATTCACATCACAATTCACAACACACATCTACCATTCACCCATGAAGAGCCAAGCAATCTTTTGATCCAAAGTAGCATTCTTTTATTGGGGTAACAAAGGCTATGATTGGTTGAAACTGGCAGGGAAGCACAAACAATTACCATATTTCAAAGCCAACAAAAGTTACCCTTATCATGATTTTGATTTTCTTTTTTGGTAGATAGTATAAAGAACAAAAAATTATTTTCCAGGGTAAGACATTGTTTTCTTCTTTGTCACCATAATTTATAATTGATTTACATTAAAAATAAAGTGATATACATTTTTTCATTCTGTATTTAAAATTTGTTTTACAATTTTATATGCTCAAAACATTTTTACTTTGCCTTCAATAAATAATTTTCAACTTCATGAATGAAATATTTTGCTTATATTTTATAATTATCAAATACAAAAGTGTAAATATCTATAATAATAATTTAAGATTTAAAACTGAATAGATTATATAAAAGATGCTTATATTAAACCAAAAAATCTTTTATTTGTATGTAGGTATCCTTATTACAAGGAGTTTTTTTTATTTCCTGTATGAAAAAACTAGTACAAATCTCTCACCTACTTTGCATTAATGAAAGTTTTAACAACCAACCTATGAGAAGATGCCTGGAATCATGTTTTTGACAGTAGCATTAGTGGCTTTTTGTGAGTGGATTCCATTCTGTAGACTACATTCTGATAGAAAAGTAAAAATGTAACTTGATGCTAAAAAATGAATATGCAAAAGCTTTCAGATCCACTAGCTCAAAGCAGAGAAAGTGTATCTATGAAAATCTATGAGCACAGCTGGAAATGAATGCCTACAATTCCTTCATTAAATGTATGAAATGACATTCTTCAAAATTTCATGAATTTTCCTTCTTCACAGTCCACATTTGATGATGCTAGAAACCATATTCTGAATAGGCCAATCTTCTAGCTTAGTGAAACCTGAATCAGCTAGACAAAATACAATCCCATCATGTTGGAAAATCTTACCTTCATATCGTTCGGTATCACATGGTCTTTCAATACCTGAATTTATCCTCAGATAGATGGTAGCTATGCAAGCTACCATCTATTTTAATCAAACTTCTTGAAGCACCACATTCTATCAAACTATAAACATGATTTTATTTCCAGCTTCTGTGCCTCATAAGTAAAAGTAATACTACTGTTACTGACACTAAAATACAAATATGGTGCTGAGAGTGATCATGGAATGGATTGATGAGTTATGAGGTAGATTTGGTTTTCTGAAAGAATGTTAAGTTCTTATATGTCAACAATAAAGCGGTTGGTGAATTCAACTAGACTTCCTCAAAAGAGCTATGAGTTTGTATCATTTGCTCATTTGTTATTTCTGGTCCATGTTATCTGTTCACTACCACATAATTGATGGCCAGAGTAAAGATAGAATTAAAAGCAGCTAAAAAATGAGACTCAAGTAAAATAATAGTAAAAAATCAATAATGGTTATGTCATAAGGATTTGAAATCCCAAAGATGTTAACATCTAGAACTGAAAATAAATTAACTAAAACTATATTACAGGAAGAATAACAACATTGATTTTTCTTTTAAATGTAAAAAACTGAGAAATTAAAATAAATGCATTTAATTTTAAGTAAGTATTTAAAAAATGAAGTATTGTTTAAATAGCATATAACTATAAACAATTTCCACAGTAAGAAAATTTTAAAAAAATTAAAACTCTAACTTCAATGCAGATAATATAAAACTGAAATATAAAGGTAGGTATATGTTCCTCTGATGTTGGCTTCTACTCTAAAATTTAACACTGAGGTATACTCTTGTTAAAATAGTGAACTAGACATTAGTTACTTCACACACATATCATCATATCAAAACTCATAGTTTATCAAAAAGATATGAAGTAGCTAACAAGACAAGCAGTAAAAAACGTTTTCAATTGATCATTTATAATTGACCATGTGTCAGAACAAGCTCTAATTTATCTATGATATTTACATTTGAAACATCTTTTCAGAACTTCAAAAACCAGTATACGATGTTTTAAAGTAGTGCTTTCACCTTTGATTATGGATAGTCTGAGAAACACTGTGGCTAAAAGAGAAAATGATTTTCAACTTTAATTTTCATTTTTAAGTAAAAGTAATACTGCTGTTACTAACATTTAATATTAAAAATACAAATTATTGCAAATTTATAGAACACTAGCTAAATCTTAGAAAATGCACATGTAAATTAGAAAAATATGTATATATTATATTGAAATGTGACTAAAAACTGGTTAAATAAAATCAGTTATTATATTCCAAACACCCCACTAGATGACAAAACAAATGGAGATAAATTCAAATCAATCTTGAGATTGAGTTTAACCAACTGAACACTTAGTACCAGTTGACAGGTACAATGTTCTCATGTTTAATCACCAAAAAAAATTACAAATCTTAACATATAAGTAGAATAAGAATGTTCATATCAGCAACTTTGTACTGGCTATCTTCACTGCTGATTTGTTTGTTTACACAGGCAGTTTTGAAATAGTGAAATTTATTGAAAATGTCCAAGGATACTATATCAGCGAGTGGTTCAAGAGGTTAAGAGTGGGATTAAATTTAACAGAATTTGTGCCAACACTCTTGATAAAAAATGAAATATTTTGAAAACATAACCAAATCCAAATACAAACAAATAGTAATAATATGCATACAAAAGTCCAGTTTGATATGAGACAAGCAGGAGACAATATATCATAATTTTTGCTAATCAATAATTTAAATTAGAGATTCCCAAAGTGAACACCTTCAACTTTCCATTGGCAGTGGAAAGATCCAAAGGAATGGTGAGGAAAAAGGAATGGTAGATAAAAGGAAAAAGAAGACAGAGAGCATTTGAGTGATACTAGAACCAACAAAATCTATATGACAAAATCTAAATTACAAACATTTAAACAGCACATTTTTTTTACAAAGAATAAATTTAACATGGTTATGCACCAAAGCAAGGTTTTATTTAATTTTCAGTCTAAAATCAAAGAGCATCTGACTGAGTTTGGCCGGGATACACTTCACATACCAGCCAGGTCAATCAGTAGACAGTGTGGAAACTGGTGATCATCACATTTTCACAATTGCAAGGGCCATAACTCAAGGTTTGTAAAACATTACAGTTTATCTTATGTTTTCTATTGTACATTTAAATTATAATACAGATATTGAATGATATTGATGGAGTAATGCCAAAAGGTGTGTGTGTGTTGAAACTATTACACCTTTTATGTGACAACTAAAACTTTTCACTTCAGTGTTCAAAATCACATAAGATAAAAAGCAATAAAATCTGTTACACATCAAAGCATTTTCTCCTCTTCCTGGCAAACACAGTGATTTTGACGAAAATATAATTGTGCCAAATAAATCATGTACAGTACATCCCCTACATTTCAATGACATTATATATATGATCACAAAATTAAGTTCAAAGATATTTTTTGAACAATTTAAATCAAAGAAATATTTCGAAACAATGTTTCAGGGGCTTATTTCAGAGGTTCATTTGACAATAAAAGCTGAAACTCAACACGTAATCAGTCAACCAAAAAATTTGTCATCACAAGCATGGAAAAATCCTCCAAACCTTGAAATATTTCTTTACTAAAATACCATCAACATGCAAGTTTTTTTTATAATGAACCAATGCAGTTCATAATCTAGTACAAACAAGAAATCTTTTACATTAACTCTTAACTACAAAACATTTTAAAGAACATCCTTTTGTAAAAATTTTCCCTCACTCCCTTTAACATAAAAACTTTTTTGCATAAGTAGTGCCAATTCAAATACAATTAACATTTACAAAAATTATTTTGAGCAAACAGAAACATTTCAAACTGTCTCATGCATTTATTTCAAAAAGCATTTAAACACAAAACAGATATATTTGTTCACACAGTTATTTCATCTCTTTGAGATGATATAAAAATATTTTCTGTGACAAATATTTGTACATTTACTCTTCAGTGCCTTTTCTCCGCCAAATAACATTTAATATATTCTCTTTTAAGATGTCTGATGCCTTTACCTATCTTTCACTCATTTCAAGTTTTAAACTTGGACTAAACCATGTACACAACAGTCCAGTGATGTATTATACATATCATTGCTGATTATTAGATCTGGTAAACCCTATACAATTGAAGAAGAGGATACAGTTGTACACAGGTCACCTGAATAAATTATTAAAAGCTGTTACCCTCAACAATCTGTTCAAAGTGGGTAAAATGGCTGAAAACACTAAAGTTACACTTTACAAAATGCTTTGATCAATAGCACTTTGCAATACAATTAAAGGAGTCTACTCTGACAAGCAATGAAACTTGGATTCTTATTTATGCATATTTTGTCAGAGATGAAAGTTTGGTCCAAGAGTTGTTTTTTTACAGTTACAATAAGAGAGTCAGTATTTTTTTTTAAAAGAGAAAGATATCCAACATACCAACATTTTTGCTTGTGCAAAAGATGGACACCATCCTTGATAGATTATTATCACGATTTCATTAGTTTCTTGAAAAATAGCTGTACCTGATATGTTTATAGTCCACTGTGTAATACACGGACAACATCAGGTCACCAAAAATACCTAAGATGAACACTCTTATAGCAGTAAATAAAAACAAGGAACTGGCTTTATATTCCCATCTTTTTCAACATCTCTTCCTAGATTATCTGTCTATATTTCTGAGATGAGGTATTATTTAAATTATTCGGACTATTGTCTTCATCTTCGTCGCCATATTTATTACAACGTTTCAACCGTTGTACACTCCTGCCTTCTTCAGGTGGTTGGAATGTCGAACTGAACCCTTTATTTTGCTCACTGAGGTAGACTGTTCTAGTTCCACATGCCGTGTTTAATGCATGTCAGTTATCAGTTATCTCCTGTTAAATTCCCTCTGAAAGTTCTCCACTGCCTTAACACTCTTTGGGTTCTGTCACTGGATCTAGCCAACGCCTTTATCCACTGTGCCATGTGTCCTTGAGGACATCTGTGTATGAATTTCTGGGTATTATAAACCTAATGTCTTCAGAAACCATTTTTACCAGAGCTCATATTACAACTCTGTTGTTGTTATTGCTTTTCTCTGGCACTCCTTATTACTGGTTCCCATATTGTATTCATTTCTATGCTTGGTTGGCTCAGGAGATTTTTGTGGCCTAGCATATGTGCTGATTCCTTAAGTTTACAAATTTTCCAATGGTGTTTCTTGTCTATGATCTCAATCTGATCCCACAGAAGGCGGTGATCTCCCTTCTCTCTCCATATGTGGTCAGCCACACTTGATTTTTCCACTTCCCCTCGTGTTACAGCTTTTTGGTGTTCTTGAAGCCTTACCTTAAGGAAGCAGCCTGTCTCTCCTTTATATTTCTTTCCGCAGCTGCACGGGATAGCGTACACACAGTCTTTAGTCATGTTCTCCTCTATGGGGGTCTTACTCAGGAGAGATATCTGTGAAGTATCATCAAGCTTTTGAAGGTCATTCTAATGTTATATGGACCACAGTCCTTTGTATTTTCTCTGATAACCCCTTCACATAAGGCAGGCAGACTGTTTTCTGAGTGTTGTTGTTCTCTAGCCCAGTTTTTGGGGTTGCTGCCATGTACCCAGGGTAGTTGTTACATTGTAGGGTACTGCTTATACTGACCAATTTTTTATCTAATGTCTCTGGGTCGCCATTTATGACTTTTGCTTGGTGTTATAAGCAGCGAACAATCCCTTTCTTTACGCTGTATGGATGGTGGGAGTTGAAATTGAGGTACTGTTCGGTGAATGTCAGTTTATGGTATACGGATGTTTTGAACCCATGCTCTGTTCAAGATATTAGAACATCTAGGAATGGGAGTGTGTTGTTACTCTCTTTCTCCATTGTGAACTGTATTGATGGTCTTATTGAACCTGAACATCTTCCTGGTGTGGCGAGAGTATGAAGGTGTCATCTACGTACCTTAACCATATAGTTGGCTTTAGGGATATAGATTCTAATGCAATTTCCTCAAAGTATTCCATGTATATATTCGCCATTGCTGGTGATAATGGTAAGCCCATTGCTGAGCCCTCATCCTGTCGATATATGTGTGATCCCATTACAAAGTGTGTTGTTTGTGTCAACATCTCCATCAGATTATCTATTGGAATACTGGTCCATTCTTCTAGGGATGAGTCAGAGGCCAATCTGTCTCTGACTACTGAGAGTGCCTCCTCCGTGGGTACCTTGGTGAACAAACTCACCATGTCCAATCTCACCATATGGTTGGATAGGATGGGAGCATCTTTGATTATTTCCACGAAGTGGGTGAAGTTTCGGACATATGAAGATGTTGAAGATTTTGAATGTTATTGCACACAGAAGATAGAGATTCTCAGTCCCTCCCACCACCATAACATAGCTTCCCTGCGCCTTTTCTATAAATACTTTCATGGTAATTGTTCTCATGGACTTTCCTCTATGGTACCTAGACTTTATGAATTTAAGTGCAGTACTAGATTGGGGGCAAGGTCTTATCAATTTAAAGTTGAAATGGCTGCTAGATGTAATCATAAGTTCTCTGCTAACAGTTTCTTCTATTGCATTTCTCACTTGTGAAACTCTTTTCTGGCTTCTTACTTCTCAGTTAACTTTGATCTTCAAAAATTTAAATGCAATATCAATCATTTTCTTCTTAATTCTTATTCTTTTATTGTCCCCTCTCCTTAATAGTAGTTTTTCTCCTATTATCTAACAATCAGTAACCTCTTGCATCCTAGTGACTTTATTGCCTTGCTTGAGGTTAAATGATTAAAAAAGAAAAAAAAGATGGCTGTCAAAAGGATATTCTTCAAAGACTAATTCTGTTCTTTGCAATGTATTAATTAACATTAAATATGGTATCACTTTCTTGTCATATATAGTCACAAAATTCAACAAAGTTGTTTAGCTAATTTAAGGAAATAAACTTAACTTTATTAAAGTCAAATCTATTCTCTCTGCATTTCCATAAAACATAATTATTCAAATGAGATTTTAAGATTTTTTTTTTATTTGAAATACCAGACTAGATGATCAGATGTTAAAAATAAGTAAATAGATAGGATAGATTAACTGATTTTACCCTAAAATCACATTCAAATGAGGCCAAAGATCAAAATATATCAACATTTTTAGTTACAAAAATATTTCTGGCTACTATCCAAACACTTTAGAACAAAATCAAGATGCATTTTATCATTCAAACACTATATCTAGTAGAATAAAGCCTTCAGTAAAGACACCCAGCTTCTTTCCAAGCAAAGAAAGAAATTGAAAATTACTGTAAACAAGGTTCAGTGATGACATCTTAGTGCCTTTTAAGCTGATGTTCCTATGCCAGGTACATATCAAAACCATGAAAACACTGCTGCCACAGCTGAGATGTATTTTATATTGTTAGTTTACTAGCTTAAGTTTAATTTGTGAAATACTTACATTTGTTTATAGTGTTAGATCAGCTGTTTTCAATTTGACATGATGGCATGATGACAGAGTTGACATAACAGTATTGATATGATAACAAGAAAGAGGTGTGTCTTTGTTGTATGTGTGAGCAAGGAACATGAGAAATGTGGATTCAAAAAAGTTTTGGGTCACTGGTTTAAATTATTCAATCTGCATTAAAAAATATACAATTCAATTATTCAGACTATATTATTTATTATAAATTTTATTAATTTTTGCGATTAAATAAGAGTGAAAGTGATAAATGAATAGATTTCCTCAAAGATACCATATTCTGAATAGTATTTGGACAAATGGTGCTATAAATGATTCCGTAACCACAAATATACAAGCAAATATCTAAAGCAATTATGTGCACATTTTATGTGTCCAATAAAGATGATCATGAATAAAACATTGTCATTTGTTTAGATTTGAAATGGTTTCTAAAATGTTTTTTTTTTAAAAGTGAAAATGTGAAATTGCTTTTGAAGGATTTCTATGAAACCTGGTACATGCTCAAGAACAAAGTTATTTTATTTGCATGCTTTAAGCATAATTTAAAATCTTAGTATCTATTAAAAATTAATGGATATGTGAATATACATAGTATTTTTCCTCTCTTTGACAATTAAATCACAATATCAGTTTATTTTCATAAAATTTTACATAGATCTGACAGTTGTCCAAAATATAAATTAAGAAAGAATACTTTTAACTGTACTTTTGAACTATTTAGCCAAAAATCTTTTTCTATGTAAACTTAATAAAATGAAACACACTTTATGCATTAAAAGCAAACACAAATTTTAAGTAAAAATAATTATACTCGCAAACAATAACATCAATGACAATTAATAAGGACAGTAAAATTGATACCAAATAATTATTTAACATTAATTCCACTTGAATCTCAAAAAAAGAAAACCAAGATAAAATTTCAGCATTCTTCATCATCAAAAAAAAAATTATAAGTAACTTAAAATTCTAAAACTGTTATATTATTTATTCTAAATTGTAGAAAACCACTAATAACAAAGTATATAATTTTAAATACATTTTTCCCTTCATGGATAAACCTGGCAAAGGATGTTAACATTGGCAGAGATACCTCTTTCAAATTATCTTTTACCCAAAATTGATTCATATGAAAAGTCCTTGATAATAAATGTCAAAATGCTAACAGAAAAGTTCCTTTGATATTACACTCTTTATTCCAAATTTCAGTAACATGGTTCGAAAAGACATCAAGGATATTTAAGAGAGAAATGGAATTTGCAAGTCGTTGCAATGAGAAAAGTGGCCATCAAATGTTGACAAGAAAGGCAAACATTTATTCCTTCTAGCCATCAGCCCCAAAAGCACACACAGTTTCTTGGACCAAAATACATGAATATTCCAAGGGTTAGAGAAAATGTCCGAAATTTAAACTCATGCCAGAGATATTTTTATAAAATAACAATAAAAGAAACCTCCATATTTCTAACTGCCAGTACAATGAAAATCCAGCCTAAACTAAGAAAGATAAATTTAATTAGAAACCTAATATATATCAATAATGATGTTTTAGATCAATAATAATCATTTTAATAAAAAATATGAAGTAAAAAAATATAAAAAAATACATTTTATTTAATTTTTCCTCATCTTAAAATGAGTATTTTTTCAATGAATTATATTTGTTTCTATAACCAGCAATAGTGATACTTGAAATGAATAAACATGTACAGAAAAATCAAAAAACAAATGAAAATTACTTTTATGCACAAGTTTAAAGAGCAGCTAATATGTTTGCATTGTACCAGAATCCTGTGCATAATGAAAAATTTGAATAAATAAGACATTTTTATAGATGTTAAGAAACATACTTGTAATAAACTGTATTATTTCAAAAGATTACATTTTAAGATGATTTCAATATCTTTTTAAGTTTCTTAATTGCAAAGTATGGATTTATTATATACTAAAGATCTTTGATAATATTTTGGATTATTTGTACTAATCTAAAATGACAGCATGTTAAGTTGTGTATTATTAGATTTTCATGTTAGTTTTTAAATATATAAATATACATAGTACCCAGAAACAAAGTGTTGATTCATATGTAAATATGGATCAGCACATCTGCCTAAAACCATTATAGTATCTGTGCACTCTGCAAGAATCAAAGCACTACTCTCCAGTTCTCTCTCTAGCTTAGTATATGCAAGTTAATTTTATCATGAATGCTGGCCTAATGGATATATCACTTGCCTGCAGGTTAGTTGTTCAAATCAGGACAGGATTCACTTGTTATTTATATATCTGCTTTATTATAACTAAAAGCTATGGACAAAATTTAGGAAATTACACAAATATGCAACTTTTCATCTTTCAACACAAAGACATTTGTGAGTTTATTAGAAAATTTGAATAAAATAGTCTAAATGTAAACAGATTAAAATTTTATAAACAATCTATCTGCACAAGTAACAAGCAGTGATCTACAGTGACTGACTAATCTGTGCTCATATATTGCTTAGTCATTGTATCAAAAGCCTCCATCTTTTATAGAAACCATCTATTATTCTATTTTCTAAAATAGACTAGATAATCTTTTATCACTTGACTGAAGCATACATTTTTACTATTACTGAAAACTGTTTTCCTTAACATTTCATTGTTTTTAATCAAATCTATCAAGTATATTCAATATTTCTCTTATAACCACAGTAGTGATGATAGGAGAAATTGAAAAGGTAAAGCCTAAATAGCTTAATTAAAAAAAACATTTTCAAATATGGACAATTAGATTAAATGTTATATTTGTTATTTGACAAACCAGTAGATATCAATAATATAAAATTCTATAGTCCAATAACAATTAGTACATTGTGATATTTCTTTAATTAAAAATATCCAAGTGATAAGCATTACAATGCAAGCGATGCTAAAAATATAATAATGAGAATAAATAAAAGGTAAAAGTAACAAAGTAATTGTAATAGTTTTGAAATGTAATATTTCTGCTAAATTTAAAAATCAATATAAAATATTTGAGAGCACTTGATTTACAGAAATTCATCTAAATGATTCAGATAAAAAAGGAGCTTATTTCTTTGATCAATTAATAAAGGATTTCTTCTGGTTTAAAATGTGTTAATCTAAAGTCACCCTAACCAACTATAAAACATAACATTTATGAATTTGACATTTTATTCCTATCATTGCCTGGTATTTGTGAAATCATAATTCCAATTTTGCATAAAATTAAATTCTGATAAGTCTTTTTAGATTAAAAGTTTATTAAAAAAATCTGCTTTTGTTATCAGTAAGTTATGGCCAGTATTTGTAGTTTATTTTCCCCTTGTTTCGTTACTCTCTTCTTTGAGAGAGCTATTTCTGTTTACTGGTACTATAAGAGGACACTATATGTGAAACTTGTATTCTTGGTTGAATAAACCCCTGACCTTGTTGGACCTTTATTCTGAGAATCTTTGAACTAACTGCTGTTATTCTGTTAAGTTTTGATTTATTTTTACCATTTTTCTTACGTTCGTTTTGACTGTATTGTGAAACTTTGATTTTTTTCAATTTCAATTCCTTACCCCCGCCCCCATTTTTATTTTACTTTATTATTTAATTTTTGATTTTCTCTTATAGTTTATTTTCCTTTTTTAAATTTATTTTCTTCCCATACCTACTTCCCAGAGTTTATCTGTTTATTTTTCGTTTTTATGGTTTTCGGCCGACTTTATTTTTCTTTGTTTATTATTACGTGTTACTTTGTTCTGTGTTTTTCTTTTAAATATATGTAAAATTCTGTGTTTTATTTGTTAATTTCTTCTGTAATATATTTGTGTCTAAATTTTTTGTTTATTTTGTATATTCTGTCCATTTTTTTCTTTCCTTGTTTATCGTTTTGTTTTAGGGTTGACCGTTTTTTATCAGCAGCCATATTGTAAATTGTTACATTTATCGTTTTGTATTTTATTTGTATAGTGTTTTTCCATTTATAACTGCGTTTTGTGTAATTTGTTGCTTTCTTGTCTGTTGTCTTTTTCTTTAAATTTGTTTCTTTGTTTGTCTATTTAAACTTTTTGTACGTCATTCTGTCTTGTGTTTGTCGTTTTTTAAGTTTGTAGTCTCGCTTATGGGCAAATCTTGTTTATATTGTTTTAATTTTTCTCGTCTGTTGACCTTTGTTTTTTCATTTGTATTGTTATTATTAAATTTGTTGTCTCGCTGTTAAGCGAACCTTGTTTATTTAATTTTACCTTTTTGTAATATTTAATTTTTCTCGTCTGTTTATTATTGTCACATGAAGTTTGTTGGTTTAATTTTTTTTTTCTCGCCTATAGACAAAGCCTAACCATTTTTCCTCTTCATCACCCCTCCTCTTCCCTGGAAAATGGAAAAAAAAGAGAGTTCCTTCTTTTCTGATTATCAAAAAAAAAAAAAAAAACTGCCGACCTTAGGAGGTCAGTCAAAAAACATTTATTTTCCATAACCCCCAACCCTTCTGACAAAGACAATCATGAAAAATACCCAGCATTATTACCAGTTAGTGAGGAGGCCGTTGGTAGCCATGAAAAATTTTAAAATTTGGAGGCCGATAATGGCCAAACAAAAATAAGTATAGTGGCCAATAATGGCCAAGAAGCAGAGACACAAATTATGGAGGCCAATAATGGCCAAGACAAAACAAAAAAAAGTATGGTGGCTAATAATGGCCAAAAAGCATCTCCTAAAAGTATGGTGGCCAATATCAGCCCAAAAGAGAATAACAAGACCCAAAATAACATAGAGGCCGAGGAATCTCCCTGTTGTTGGAGCCCCCCCCCCGAAGTGGGCCATCAATATTGCAGAGTTCTTGGAGCGTGCCAAGAGTTATGCACACCTTATTGCAGAAGGTGGGCTCTTGGAGGACCCCAAAGAACTTAAGAAAATCGAAAAAGAATAGTGTCAGTCTTTGTTGTCGATAAACGTACACGCAAAATTTGTCGTTCGATAAAAGACACAGTGGTAAAAACACTGGAGTACCAGGGGTTTAAGCCACAAAGAATTGTTAAGGGCCCGGGCTTTTTTATGCGGGACATATTGCTACCAACACCAGAAGATTGCCTGAAAATTATGAGTAGAGAAATAATTACAAAAGATATCATTCTGTGAACAGAATACGAAGGCAGGCGAAGGACCAGAGAAGCTATATACGAGATCCCTCCTCAGGTTATCGGCGAACACCTAGCGGCTTTCTTTTCACAGTATGGCGAAATACTAGGTGCTTCCTGCGATGGTTTGACTGGTGGATGGAGTTTTGACATCATGTTAGACCGAAAAGCCTTTCTCTCCATCCCCAACTGTCTTGATGTTGGGAGCCTGAAGCTGCTGGTCATTGTGACCAGCTGCAAACTGGTGTGTTGGAAGTGCGGAGAGACTGGTCATCTCTCCTCTTCCTGCTCAAAGAAGAAGGCCTCTGAAAGTCAGATCCCAGTCGACCAACTCCCCCTCTGACCACATCTTTCAATACCGCCTCGCCTGTAATAGGCATGCCAGCTTCTGGGACCAGAGTGGAGAAACCCCGGTTGGGTCAACATCCAAGCCCCTATTCTCCGAAGAGCTTTCCCCCACTGCAAGTGCATTTGTGGAGAAGGGAGAGGAGGAATGGCAGGTTGCTGGCAAGGGCAGAGGGAAGCGCTGGACAGCGGGTCCTCAGTCCCCTGAAGCTCCCAGGATGAAAGGCACTGACAGTCCTACTCCCTCTTAACAGTAAGAGCGATGCCCCTGCTTCTAAACCTAACATAATAGAGCTTCAGAAGTAATACAACCCAGCGTTTGAAAAAAACCCAGAGAAAATCAAAGAATGGAAAGAGAAATTGGATAGACAAAAAACCTCTCCAACTAAAAAGGCCACACTCTCTTCCTCCTCTGCCCAACATTCTCAACATACACCTCCCTCAACCCCTCTCTGTAGGGACCTCAGTCATAAAAAGACCTCCCCTGTTAAAGTCACTCTCTCTACATCTTCTGCCCATCCCTCAACCCCTCTCAGTAGAGAGCAAACAACCCTACACACTTCACTACACTCCCAGTCCTTCCCCCATTAAAACTCCCGAAATGCCCCCTCCTCTCAACAAAAGACAAAGAAGTCCATCACAGGAATCAAAAGACAAAAGGAAAAAAATGCCTAAACATATATACAACCCAGGGGAAGATCTATGTCACATTTCCTCAGCACAAGCGGAAAAGGCCCATGATTACGGAAAAAGGATCAAGGACTTGAAATATCTCTCTCTCCTTTCCCACAGGCCAACAGAGAATTAACAGTAATTAGAACTGGGATGGGGGTTCGCCAAGCATGGGCTATGCTTGATGAGGCAATAGCCTCGTTTAAGATGTCAACACCAACAGCTATCGTCCAAAACGATAAATTTAAAAAAATGAAGCAATTTTGTGAGAAACCCCCAGTAGAGATTCCAGTAATCAAAAGACCTCCTCTGCTAAAAAGGCTACCCCTTCCACAACCTCTACTCCATCACATTCTTCCCTTCCCTCAACCCCTCTTAGTAGAGACTCCAGTCTGGAAAAGCCCTCTCCTTTTAAAAAGGTGATTCCCTCCACTTCTTCTAACCAGACACATTCCTCCCATCTATCAACACCTCTCCAAACTCCCAATCTTTCCCTCATTAAAGATTCCGAAACGCCCCCTCCTCCTAACAAAAGACAAAGGAGCCCTACTCAGGACATAAAAGATAAACAAAAAAAACAAAATCATATTTACGACACAGGCGGTATTTCCCCCACCCAGGCAGAGAGAGAGCACGTGATTACGGCAACAGAATAAAAGACTTAAAGTACCTCCTCTCAGTCAAGCATTACACTAACAGAGATTTAGAGAACCCGTTGAACTTTCCTGAAGTCCAACATGTTTTAATAGACATCAGAACCGGGACAGAGGCTCGTCAGGCATGGGCGATGCTTGACAAAGCTATAACATCTTATAAAATGTCACCACCCATTGTGATTGTTGAAGACCCAAAATTAAAAAATTGAAACAATTTTGTGCTAAGAGAGTCCCTGTTTTTGTTCACCCCTCCCTCTATAGAGCACTAAAGTTGACTTTCTCATGGGATATAGGCAGTCTCTGCCAAGACACCACCATCAAGACAGAGATGTGCCACGGGTCAATGGGGGAGGCTGTTGGTATCCTGACCCAGTCTATTCAGGAAAACAACCCTAATTGGTTTGATAATGTCTCTCTGGTTAGCTAGTTTGAATGTCCGAGGCCTGAGGTCGGAGTCTCGCAGGCCGAGGCTCTATCGTGACCTTCAGTGTCTCAGGGTGGATGTATGTTGTGTGCAGGAGACCCATTTTTCTTCTCACAATCATGACAGCATTCTGTCTAGGGGGTGTTCCCTATATTCAGCATGTCTTGATGGACACTGAGAGGTGTCTCTTGGCTGGTGAGCAAGTCTTTGAAGGCTGCGTGTGCTCTTGTCTTCTCAGATCTGGCGGGCAGACTTTGTGTGCTTGATGTTACCATAAAGGATAAGGCTCTACGTCTCGTTGGGGTTTATGCGCCCAATAAGCATTTTGAGCGGCCTGCTTTGTTTCAGCAGATCAAGCCATTCTTGGCATCATCTCGTTGGGTAGTTTTAGCGGGGGATTGGAATGACATGCTTGACCCCGATATAGATCACATAGGGTCAAATTCGGGTACTAACAACTGGGACGTGAAACTATTTTGGGACTTTATCGACAAGTTTGATCTTGTCGATAAGTACCGGAATGAACATCCTCGGGAGGTAGTGTGGACTTGGAATAATAGTGGCGGCTCGGTTACTGAGGTGCGTTCTAGCTATCTCAACCGAGTCTTAGTCAGGAGAGTCAATGTAGGGCTCTTAGGGAGTCCAAGTTACCATTATATAGTTTATTCAGATCATAGGCTAGTCGGGGTCCGTGTAAACTTAGACAAGCCTAAGGTTAAGATGGCTGGTTACTGGAAATTAACCTGCTCATTATTTGGGGAGCAAGATTTCCAGGACCAGTTGCTATTAATGATACAGAGGGAATTGACGGGGGCTGTCGGGGGAAATGCCTGGTGGGATAAACTTAAATCTAAAATTAGAATGTTTGCTGCTGATTATAGTCGTCGGCTCAATCTAGATAGATTAGTGACACAAACAGCTTTAGAGCAAAAGGTTGATCGAGCGATTAAATCCCGTGATAGTGGGGACATAGCTTTAGCTAAGGCAGAGTTGGCCTCCTTGCTTATCAAGAAGGATCAAGCTCTGGTAGTTAGGGCTAGGTTAAAAAGAATGTCTTCTGAGACAATGAATATGGCTGCTGGACTGCGTGCAGAGGAAGTTCGGAGTGCATCTCGGCGACATATTGCATGTGTCACATTACTGGATAAGCGGACCGTGACTACAAACGAGGGCAAATGCTGAAACAGGTTGGCCTGGACAAATCTCCAGCATTAGATGGTCTCCCATATGAAGTGTACTTGAGGCAGTCACCTGTTTTTGTTCACTTGCTGGCACTAATTTTTGGCAACTGGATGAAGCAGGGGTCTATACCCCAACAGTTCACCAGGGGCGTAATCAAGTTGTTACGTAATGTAATGGTGGGGATGGTTTAAGTATCTTTCACCCTTTAACTATGTTAAACACAGAATTAAAGATTTTGGCTAAGGTTTTAGCGAACCGTTTGCAGGCTGTCCTGGCTCTGAACAGACTTGTGCTGTGAAGGGCAGGACTATTCAGGACAACCTTCATATGGTATGCTTGATCATCAAGCAAATCGACAGTGAAGCCGTGCTGATCAATTTAGATCAGTCCAAGGCCTTCGATAGGGTTGACCATTGCTTTCTCCAGGCTGTCCTTTCGGCGGCCAGTTTCGGGCCATACTTTCGTATACGACCCCTGGTGCACTGATGCAGGTGAATGGAGAACGATCGGAGCCTTTCATATTGTCTCGCTCCATTCATCAAGGTTGTCTGCTTTCACCTTTGCTTTATGTTCTTGCGTTGGAATCTTTCCTTCACAAGTTAAAGACGAATCCAGTCCTACACGGAATTTCCCTACCTGGTGCTACCACCTTGCCCAGGTATTCTGCCTATGCTGATAACATTTCGTTCTTGTGTTGAGCAGGGCCAAGATTGACAAAGTCAGCAAAGAAATCGGTGGTTATGAGATGGTGAGAGGGGCCAAGATCAACTGCGATAAGTCTGTTGGCTTGCGGTTGGGTGCGTGGAAGGGAGTTTCTCTTCCCGGACCTTTCCTCTGGATGGATGGGCCGGTCAAGATTCTCAGCGTCTGGTTCAGTCCTGATATCCAGTTGGAAGTGAATTGGTCGGAGGTGCAAGAGAAGGCCAAGATCGCAATTAATTTGTGGTCTCAGAGGGCAGATGTATGTGTTTTATGCATCTACCTGATCCTCCTTTACGGACTCTCTGTGCTTCCACTTCCATCTGACACTTTACTGGCATTAGTGAGGCTCTTGTTATCCTTCTTGTGGCGAGGCAAGGCCACCAGAGTCTCTCGGGAGATCTGTTGCCTTCATCCGTCTGAAGGCGGTCTAGGTATGCCTAGCATTGAGATTCTTTAATATATGCTTCACATCGGGTTCCTGGATTGAATGTGACGTGAATCGGATGAGGTGGGCCCCTTCTGGAAGGAAGACGCTCGTAAGAACTTCCCATCCCTAAGAAGTGTGCACTCATGCGAGGAGGAAGCCCACCATTTACTCCGAGTCAAGTGCTCCTTCTACCATGAATGCTGTTGTGCTCTGAAATGCCTCTTATGGGCGTCGGTTGGCCTCTCCAACATCCAGGCGTGTCTTGTAAGGCATTATAGCAGGTGTGAGTTGCGGGGGGTGCCGTTCATGATGAACTGATTGACGAGCTCAGTCTTATGAAGCAGGAGGCTCACTCAATATGGCCTTGGGCGCCCAGGTTGAAATGTCTCAATAACAATGAGGCATCACTCATCTGGCTGGTGATGCATGGGGCCCTCTGGGTCGCCAAGAGACTTTGTACAGTGGGCTTGGAGAAATATCCAAACTGCCTGTGCTGTAGTGGGGAAGTTGAGACCATTGCAGGGTGGTAGCCCCGTTGTGCAGGTATATTGAAGGCCTCATGGTTCGCATGCTGCCTGGAAAGTTCTTTGTCCTTGAGGCCGCTTCTGTTTGTAGCAATGTGGCTCTGCTGCTGACGAAGATTGAACATTATGTGTTCTCATGCTTGCTAGTTGTTATGATTTGGACGACAAGTCAGAAGGGATTCTATGAAGGTGAGAAGTTCACTTCTTCCCAACTGATTTTATACTTTAAGCATCAGCTTATGGTTAAGATTAGGATGGAAAGGCAGCGACGCAATTCATCAGAATTCGGCAAAAAGTGGGTGAATCTTACATGTTTGTGTCGTGTGAAAGGGGCTGACCTGGAGTGGCACTTTGATGCTAATTAGGCATCAGGATGTTGCTTTTCCTGGGTTGAACACAGGCAACCCATCCCAAAATTAGGTTAGCTTAGGTTTGGTTTTTTTAATTTTTAGTTTCCTTTTTTTATAAACTTAGCTTGTTTATGTATGCTCATTGGCCCCTTTTATTTCTGTCCCTATTTTTCTTTAAGCTTAATTCTCCATCCCCTCCCTCGGAAGGTGGTCAGTGATGTCAGTTCTCTGGTGAATGCAGGGGGTCTTTCCTTTCGTGTGTGTGTTTTCATATTTTGTTGTGTCTGAATGAGTGCGTGTCTGTGTGAGTGCTTGGGATGAACGGATGTTTTATATTATTATAGTTCCACATTAATTTTGTCTAGTTAACTGATGTTTCTGCCACATTTAGTGATTGTGGGGGTTTTTATTACTAACATGATTTTGTTTTGTTTCTTGTAAATAGTTTTATTTCATATTGTAAATATTCATTGGGGCTAGTTTTTTTTTAATTTTTAAATTGTTTTATTATCCCCGCCCACAGACGATAGATTGTACATATGGGGCCTAGTTAGTATTTTCATGGAGACATTGAGGTATTGTGGTGGGTGTGGTGAGAAAGGTACATAAGAATGTGTTGTTTTGGTGCAAGGAATATTGTTCGTATGATTGGGCCAGTGTTTGTGGCTAGCTAAGTTAAAGTCAAAACAGAAGACTGTCCTTTTTCCACCCATTTCGGCCTTGTGCCACATATTCTGTTAACAGAATTAAATAAACTAAGTTAAATAAAGCATTCTTAAAGCCTGCACCTGCATATTTTTGTCATTACAACTTGTTAACAATGAAAACATTTATTAAAGAAAACCATTCAATAAATATTTTAGAAATACTCAACAAAAATTTTCATATAAAGCAAATTTATCTTCAGTTATTGCTACTAAGCAAATTATTTCAATCATTAAACTAGGGCAAAAATTAATTCTTATACTTAACATATTAAATGTCATAATCCTTAAATAGCGCACTTATATATTAGTAAAAGTAATCACTTAAGCTGACACATAAATCAGATAAAACTGAATACATGAGAAAATTTTAATACTTAACAGTATAATGACAACTATAAATATGCAACATGAATACTTAATTGATTTAATGTAAATGTTATGATTTTGTAAAGTCATTTAAGTCATTGTAGATTTGAGATTAGTACAAAAGTAACTATTACAATGAGGTTAATATTTTATTTCATAGTACATACAATTTTGTAAAGCCTGAAGCTGCAGAATGATTTTAGAACTTTATTCATATATAAACTTGAAGAGAAATGTAGGCATGAACAAAAGTTGGAATGATAAATCTGAAACTAGTTAATCTTGAGCAATGATGTTATGTTTTGTGCAGAGTGGTCAATAATCAATAATATTTATGCATATGTAGATAAAATGAGAATTAATAAATACATAATATTTAATAGTTGGAATTCAATTCCTAAAAGCAGTTTAATATACTGCGTGAAAGCTGTATTATGAAAATATACTCAATATGCAGTATTCTTACAGCTTAATATTGAGAGTTCTTTGAGAAAACATTTTGTATCAAAAGTATTTTTTAAATTTACTATAAACAGAAAACTGAACTATCAGAAAAGTTGCAGTCAACAGCAAAATTATTTGTACATCCATCAATTTTCTAATATTTTCATCCATTTCTCAGAATCTAATGCCCATATGATGCCAGGTGTTTTACATGTTAATAAGCACAAAAAAGGAAAATAAAACTCAATTTTCAGAACAATAGGTTAAATACAACAAATCTGACAGGAGAATTATACAAAATAAGGAAAGACAAAATTATTCATACAGTATGAAAAATATCATTTTAAATTGATTGATTTGTGTAAGTAATTTACATAATTATTTTATTGGTAAAGCCTTCTAGACTATTTATTCAGTAGAATATTTGTGATTATTCCAGCAAAGAATATCATGTGATTCATAGAGTCTCAGCATTGTTATTCTTACGTTAACTACACAATGGGGTAGCTTAGCATTGACTCAAGAGAGAGAATTATTTACTTCCACAAGTCGAGAAATAGTTACAGCACTATTCCAAACTGGTTATCTATCCCTAGATCTACAGTACAGTACAGTCCATTATAAAGAAGTTTAAACAGTTTGGCATGACAGAGAATTTGCCTGAATGTAGAAATAAACCCAAATTGTCACCAAGAACTGCATGCAAACTGTGTTGTGAGGTTAATATACACCCGAGAGCTGTTTTGAAAGACGTTACCAAAAATTTGGATACAATGGTTATCTACGTAAGTACTCACACAATACAACATTGTTTAAATAGAAATGGGTTGTGTGGAAACTGACCATGATGAACCCCTCTTCACAAGCCATGTTGCTTGGTTTAATTTTGTTAAAATGTTCTTGGACAAAAAAATTGCTTTTGGGAACAAGTACTATGGAGTGATGAAAAAAGAAATTGACCTTTTTGGACATAATGATGTACAGAAGATTTGGTGCAAGAAAGGTGAGACTTTCTTCCTAAAGAACACAGTGGCAACATTAAAACACGGAGGCGAATCAATGATGTTTTGGGGTTGTTTTAGCTCAAGTGGGACTGGAGAATTAATTGTGATAAAGGAATAATAATAAGAATAATGAAATCTGCAGACTATATCAAATTCTGGATGAAAATCTACAACTATCATCACAAAATCTTCATCTAGGTCAGTGATTTATTTTCCAGTAAGATAATGATCCCAAACATATGTCTAAGTCAGTGACTGCATGGCTTCAGAAAAAGAAGATTACAGTTCTGCCATGGCCTTCAATGAGACCTGACTTGAATCCTATTGAAAATCTATAGCAAGAATTGAAAGTACAAAAAAATCATCAGTCACCAAAAAACTTTCAGGAATTAGAACATGTAACCATTGAAGAATAGAAGAAAATCCCAGAAAAGACTTGTTCAAATCTCATCAAAAACTTTAGAAAACAATTGCAGCAAGTTATAAAGATGAGTAGCCATGCAATAACTATTATTATTGTGAAAATTGTTCAATTTTTTCTATTTTTCATACTGTATGAATAATTTTGTCTTTTTCATATTTGACAGGCAAATCATGCAAAAGTATTTAACCTATTTTCTGAAAATTGAGTTTTACATTCTTTTTTTTGTGCTTATTAACATATAAAAAACTGGCATCATATGAGCATTAGATTCTGAGAAATAGATAAAAATATTAAAACTTGATAGATGTATAAATAATTTTGTTGTTGACTCTATATGGAATGCACATGGAAGGTGGTTGATAACTAACTTACCTCTTTTAAAGCTGCATAAGCGACTTCAGCAGTTGAAAGTTCTTTGGCATATGCTGCCATTGCTGCTAAACATGCCCATAGCATGTCCTCCTGAATAAAAATGAACACATGTTTAATGCTAAATACAGATTTTGACAGCATTTTATTTCTTTAATAAAGTTTTTAATGTTAGGGTGAATAGAATTACTCCATGCAATATAAAGATGCTATAAATGAGATTACTATGAGGGAACAAGACAAAAAAATTATTGAGTTGGAAACAAGACAAAGGAAGAAAGGTCTGCAAGATTAATTAAAAATTGATAGCATAACAGTTTCTCTAAATGAAAGCTTTACTTACAAAATAAGTGAAAGAAAAAAACAATGGATTATGAGGTTATTCAATGCAATTTAAACCCACATGTTCTGAATTTAATGTTTTCATTTCTCTGATAAATCAGACAGGCTACTTACCATTTTTGTTCTGAATATTTTTTGTAGGCTTCTTTTGAATCAAATGTATTACTGTTGTTTCAGTGTTTAGTGCAATGTAGGCATCATCAAGTTATTCTATACCACCTTTGAACTAGTAAAATCAGTCATTTCACTTTCACTCTATTTAACTGTACTATTTGAAAGGATTTTTTTTTCTATCATGGCTTTAGCTAATCTGAATATATCCCTACCAAAAGTCCTAGATAAATGGCATCTAAGGGATAAAACTCAATTGGCTTTCACGGCTCTTGAAAAAATTGAAAATTATAAAAGACCAAAGGAACTTTCAATAACAGATTATTGTAATGAATTTGATAATCATTACAATATGGTGAAATCATATGGCATGTCAATGTCTGAGACATCCTTGGGTTTCATTCGTTGAAATCAGTAAATCTTCTGCATAACCAAGAACAGTTAGCAAAAACTAGAATCAGTGTACTTATTTATGACAACATGAAATTGCAACAGAAATAAAATTCATGGATCTAATGATGCTTCACATCCACAAATAAAAGTAAAAGACAACATTCAATTTGAGGAAACTGATATCTTCTATGACTGTATTAGTAGTAGACATGGTCAATACCATAATAGACCTACTCGTGGTTGGAAACATCAAAGACCATACAGTGGGAGAGTTGGATCTCAGTGGAAGAGGGTGAGATATCCCCTTAATTGATTTGGGAACCCATCTAGGTGTAGTGAGTGTGGGAGCATTAATCATTACATTAACAAATGCCCAATTGGAGAATTTAATGAACAAAATATATTCTAACAAGAATATGAAGAATGTATCTACTACCAAATAACCTTATCACAATCTGTTTATAGCAAACCATGTCATAATGAGTCATTGGTTGGAGGGCCAATGAATTGTGGTATTTTTACTGTGGTGATAGTGGTATGGTGTGTGTGGGGAAGTATGATCTAAGTGTTACTATGATTTCTTTGGATGACAACGATAAAAAGAAGGTAATATACAAAACAAAGTAAAAATGTCTTTAAATTTGGAGATAGCAAACATGTTCTTTCTTTATAACTCACTTGTATTCTAGCTATAATTGGTATGATTAAAGTCCTGATTAACACAGATATTTTAGGTAGTGAGTTGCTATCTAAACAATCTATAAAGAAAGCTGGGATGAAATTAAACTTTGAAGACACAGCTCAAATATTTGAGCAAAAGATCAATTTATGTGTAACACAATCTGACCATTATGCTCTTCCATTGTGTAAATTGCAATATAAAAGAAACTGAAATATCAAAGAAATCCTTTCATTAAAGTTACTTTCTTGTGACAAAACCTTAAGTGCTGAACAAAAGGCACTCAAATTGCATTGTTAGTTTGCTTCTTCTACACCTGAGCTGAGAAATTGTTACAATTAATAAAAAAATTGCTTGTAGAGATGATTTTGAATTCCAAGTTGCAATCATGAAAATATCACAACACTGTCAAGTCTATAAAGATTACCAGAGATACCCACCATGGCCAGTTTTTGGTTTGTTGATGACAACTACTTTTGGTGATTGGTTGGTTGTTTGGGGTTTTATGGCATATCAACCACTATAGGTTAGTTAATGCCAGATCCAGTTTCCACATATTTATTAAATATATATACTTTGTAAACATAATTTAAGGATAACGTTGGCAACATTGTTCCAAAAAAGTATAGCTGGCAAGATCATTGATTCAAAAAAGTATAGTTGGCAACATCATTGTTTCAAAAACGTATAGTTGGTAACATCATTGTTGCAAAAATGTATAGCTGGCAACATCATTGTTTCAAAAACGTATAACTGCCAACATCATTGTTTCAAAAACGTATAGTTGGCAACATCATTGTTTCAAAAACGTATAGCTGGCAACATCATTGTTTCAAAAACGTATAGCTGGCAACATCATTGTTTCAAAAACGTATAGCTGGCAACATCATTGTTTCAAAAACGTGTAGTTGGCAACATCATTGTTTCAAAAACGTGTAGTTGGCAACATCATTGTTTCAAAAACGTGTAGTTGGCAACATCATTGTTTCAAAAACGTGTAGTTGGCAACATCATTGTTTCAAAAACGTGTAGTTGGCAACATCATTGTTTTAAAAACGTATAGTTGGCAATATCATTGTTTTAAAAACGTATAACTGCCAACATTATTGTTTCAAAAACGTGTAGTTGGCAACATCATTGTTTCAAAAAAGTATAGCTGGCAAGATTATTGTTTCAGAAACGTGTAGCTGGCAACATTATTGTTTCAAAAAGGGCAAGTTGGCAACACCACCGCTTCAAATATGCGGACGCAGTTTACCGCCACACCCAGGACACGGATGTAGTTTATCGTCACACCCAGGACGCAGATGTAGTTTGTTGTCATACCCAGGACGCGGATGTAGTTTGTCGTCATACCCAGGATGTGGAAATGTGCTGGAAAAGACCTGGAAGTTTGGAAAAGACCTAGAAGTTCACTATTTGCTCATAGATGGGACCCTAACCGGTGCTACCACCCTGGGTCAGGGTGGACCTGGGAACACCAGCAATTAAGAGGTGGTTCCACACTTCCTCAAAACCTCCTGATCAGAGACCTTGCTGTTGGATGCAGTTTAACATCGTACCCAGGACGTATTTTTGGTGAAAGCACATTTATGGATTTGAAGAAATTTAGGGGTGTCCATCTATTTCACCTAATAGATCATGCTACTAGATTGTCAGCTTGTGCCACTGTGCAAGCAAAGAGACCTGAAGAGATTTTAGGAAAATATTCTGCATATGGATACCCCCCAAAAGTTCCTCAATAATAATGGTGGAGAATTCTTTAATGAAGCTTTTAGGGAACTTTGTGAAAAAGTTAATATCACCATACAGACAACTGTTGCAGAAGCACCATGTTCAAATGGTTTGTGCAAAAGATATAATTAAGTTCTTGGTGAGATATTGACTAAAACAATGGCAGATATGGGTTGCAGCTTTGATATTGCTATAGTGTGGTGCATTAATGCTAAAAATAGCTTTCATAATGTACATGATTATTCCAACTAGATTTGGGAAAGAATCTAAGGATTCCTGGTATCTTGGCTGACAAACCACCTGCATTTGATGGTAATACTTTCATTTAGAATCATTTTGGACAATCTCAATGCTCTACACAGTGCCAGACGAGCCTTTGTTTCAAGTAGGTCGTCTGAAAAGCTTTGTCGTGCACTTTGTCACAATGTCCACTCAAGTAGTGATGTTAAATTTTTTACTGATAAAGTCTACTACAAGACAATAACATGATACATGGAGTGGATCAGAAGTTGTTCTTAGGATGGACAAGTTCTGATCAAACATGGTAGTATTTATATCAGAGTACACCCATCAAATCCAACCAAATTCTACTAAAGTAGATCAAGCTGCACCAACTTCAGACACTAAAACTGTGGATATTGACTTAAATCCAGAATCATCCCAATCAGATGATACTACTACAGAAACTCAAATAAAGAAAATATTTGAAACTGAAGCGCACTATAAGACACTCTTCAGGCCAAACATAAAGAATAAGAGAGTTGTAAGAAGAATGATGTTCATAATGAAGTTGAGAATAATGGACAAATCTGTAAGATAGGTTATAACAACAAAACTTATTGATGGAAAGTTGCAAACAAAAGCTAAGCTATTTTCTCGAAGATTTGAGGAGACTAGTATATTTAAGACAGATAGTCCCACATGTATGCGGGGAAAGTGTATAAATTGTTTTGTGCCTTATTGCCACAAATTCATGGGTCCTTCATTCTGTCAATTATAAAACACGTTTCCTACAAGGAAAACCAATTGATAGAAGCATTTATCTTTGTCTGTGTTTTGTCATGCAAATATTTTATTTAATCCATATAAACTTGTTTAAATATAATTTGAAACATATGAGGCATTTTCACACTTGCTTGTCATCCCAATTCAAAATTTGCTGAGTTTACTTGAACAATTACAATACAAATAATAATAATACATGGCATATGGATATTTATAAAGTGATTGCACGGCTCTTTTTTTTCTGTAGCATACATATGATGCAAGTATGCATATGATATTTCTTTTGAGATTAATAAGTAAGACTTGCAGGCTTACTAACTGGTTCATGTACCCTATATGACACCATGTACGGCTGTAATTTTTTTTTATAACAGAAATTAGAAGCCTCAATCTTACATATTTGAGATAATATTTATTGGAGTCATTTTTTTTTTTAATGAGAAGTGGCCTTTATGTGTCATCAAAAATGATAACATGTTTCAAAATACTCCCAATAAAATTTTAGCAATAAAACCAAGATAAAAAACCAAATATTTAATTTCAAACAGAAACTGATGCAAATGTCTTACGTGTTAATGTTTTTAATAAATTTTATTTTTTGAAAAGTAATTATATCAACTGAATTCCAGTCAATGGTTTATTCAATCAATAAGTTGTTTACCTTGATTTTAGTGTCATTCTCCTACATAAATCTGAGACATGTCAATATTCTTCACTTAATTTAAAATTTACAATAAAACTGGGATGAATTGAGCAAAACAAAAATAAAGTTGGAAATTCAGTAAAAAATAATATTTGCATCAAATTTTATTAGAATGCCCTAAAAATATTACTAGTATATATAATACAGATCAATCTTAAGTCAGTGATTTATTTAAAAAAATCTATAATATACATTTTAATATTGGCATAACATGTGCTGAAATATATATTAAATAAGCAATATATGTTTTATTCTGAAACCCTAGCATCTCATACATGAATTGTGTTTATAACATTTCTATATTAAAATACATTATGTACTTTTGAGGGCATTAACTATTTGAATCAATATAAACAAATTAAATTCCATTTAGCTAATTACTATAAACACCAGACTCATATGACAAGTGATATATTTAAAGTCCTTCAGATTCACAAGTTATACTTTTAATAACAGATTTTCTACTAGAAATAATGTTAGATTCAGATTAACATATACTTTTTACATTTAGAAAAGATACAATCAAAGCAATATCATAACTGCAATATTTTAAATGATATCACTTGCTGAAAATCAAATATATTTCTGAGAAATGTTTATGACTAGCATACTTGAAGCAGAAGCAAATTACCACACACACACACATTATATAACAAAAATTCTATCTAGAAAAGCATGATATATTCTAAAAATATATAAGAGAGCAAGTAAATTTAAGCATCTATTTTATCATCATATTAATGATATTTGTTACAGATTATAGAAATTTTAAAATAATTAAATTGATGCATATCACTTGATCATAGATCACTGACTGGATGGTAACTGGTAATCTTCTATATCTATAAAACAGAAGATATGTGTGTGTGTGTGTGCTATTTATGCATGTCCACATTTCTTGACTTCAATGAAATTGTACATACATGTTGCAAATTTACTAAAGTAGGTCAAGACCAACTTTTCAATCTCCAGGCACCTCCAGGTTTGACAGAAAAATTGATAAGACTAAAGGTGGGTACAACTTTTTACAAAAACCAAGGCAAAGTTACATGCAAACAAAATTTTTACTGGATGAGCTGCTGTTCTTTGCACTTAATCCAAAACATAGCTCATGTTACGAGGTTTATGTAGAGTGCTTGATAGTTTCCCTGTGACATTGGCTTCACACAAAAAATTACAAAAAACTGTGAAATAGGGTTTTTCATACTACTTAAAATAAAAACTAGAATAACTTCCTCATTTTTATCCGATTTTCTTCAAATATGTCACAAAAAATTTGCCATCATGCAAGAAATAAGATAGTGTGGTTTTAGTCCTGCTCACTTCCCCATATATAATGAAAAACCATATAAAACTGTTCAAAAAGCCAGTTTTTTTTGCTATAACTCCCTGCTTTTTCATCCAATGCTTTCCAAATTTGCCTTGTATATTACACATGACACATAAATTGTCTTGCATGAATGTTTGGTTTAGATTATTTTACTTAAATGGACAAAATCTGTGACAAACTTGGTCTAAAATTGGCTTTTGCCATTTAGCCAATAGTTTCTTCATATGATTCCATCCTAAATTAGCATTTGAACAACCTTTGATGCAAAGATTGTTTGTGAAGGATTATTGAAGCGCTAAAAGTGAAAAATTCCCAAAGAACCTCTTATTAACTCCAGCTTTACAGTAAACATGCTAAGTAGGAAGGGGGCATTGCATGTGTTTGCACTTGCAGTTGAATCAAGCTCTGACACTTTATCCATGTTTTTGTTTTTTTAGATTTGTGAACAATGCCATAACTATTTGAAAGTTATTACGGTCATAGGAAATTTACTGAATATCTAAAATATTGAAACAATTTAACCCTTGAGCAATGACCACACAAGACGTTTATATCGATGGAATCCCTTTATTAAGAACAATCAAACATTTGTGAAGGACATACTACAAAAAAGATGAGCGGGCGAATAGCTTAGTATACCAAAGGATGATGCTTGCAAGCAGGGATACAGGCAGACATTTCTAGACAGGGAGGTGCAGGTATACATGGGTACTGTTATACAATTGCAGCCATGTACACCTGGGTAACACCAGGTACCCCGGCTAGTAACTAATATATAAGAAATGTTGAGTATACATTAAATAAAACTGATCTGATCAGTGATAAAAGTTTCATAATTATATAGAGCAGACATGCATATTAAACTGAAAAATCTCTTACAATAAAAAACAGACTAGATATAAATATCAGTTTAGCAAGATTGTTCAACAAAATATTTATAGGAAAAACATTGGTAAAAATCTTAGATGGTTAAAATTTGACTAAATCTTATATATAAATACAAATAATTAAAAGAGCAATTAAAAATTTCAGAGTAGTTCCAATATAAAATATAATTCACTAAAAGTGCTTTTTTTATAAAGTTAGTAAAGGTTTATTAAATGAGACTTATGCAGAATTGAATAGTCAATACAAAAAGATTTTTAATTTAAGTTAGCAATAACAAAGGAAGATAAGAATTAATAAATAAGGTAAAAATATTTAAGACATACTTATTCTACCACTTAGTATTAATAATAGATTAGCTTTCAAAATTTTTATTCAAAATCTTAATTTTCAATATGGCAAATTGGAGTTAGAAAAGCTGCAAGGAATGTTTCTTGCAAGTTCAAAAATAAAATCAAGTGGCCTGCGGTGGTGATGAAAGACAAAAAGAAGTGGTTCATTTAAGTCCCTTGCTGCTACCACACTTTCTGCCTATGACTCACCATAATGTTGATACAGGAGTCTGTGAACACAACCAGCCATTTCAGAACACAACACAAAAATTTACATCCCTTGCCATAAAGATCAATACTGCAATACATTTTCTTTCTTGACAGAGAAGTTGGTGAAAGGAGCTGACAGAATAGTGTGCGCATTGCTTTAATAACTCACCAAATGCATCTAACACTGTAGGCATATAAAAGTCTATATTAATGTATGAAGGTGGATCTATATGCTAGTCAGTGAGTCATATATATGTGTGGAAATGAATATGAGAGCATAGATTTCAGTTGTTATCCCTGTAGCTGAGATTGAAAATGTTCTCATTCATTTGTTCAGGTTTTACTTTTTAGAAAACAATTTGTATAAATCATTAGCAATTGTGCTTTAGTTTCAAGTTGCAGAGGCACATGCATGCAGACAAAATGTTTTAGTTTGTTTAACTCAAAACAACATGAGAAATGACATTAACATCAGGCAGAAATTTTGATTTGCTTTGAAATATCTCAATCAAATATACATGATTCTTGCAAAAACTTTCATACAAGAATGGAAATATTACAAATGTGTTATCTTTAAGCCTTTTCTTGCAAAGTAAACATATTTCATTGTATATATTTTCCATCCCAAAGATATATACAGGATTTTATCAAGGACAGACTAAATCCAAAAAAAGCAAATCAAAAACTTGAATGTGAAATTAATTCTATATAAATCCCATACTGCTGCAATTAATGATGATGAATTACATAAAACTTAACACAAGAAAAAATGCCAAAACAACAAAAATGATGTGGCATTTCTAAGATCAAATGAATACGAACCAATAAAATATTTTAGAAGATATTTCAGCAAATATATTCATATGAAGGAAACATTGAAATTAAAGAATAACTGATATATTTTAGGATAATGCAATAAAGATGATGTTATCAATTATCATGTTTCCAAGATGAACACAGGTAAAATATGAATAAAGCCATAGTGCTAATGCTAAGCATACAGCTATTGTTTCTCTATTACGTTCAATCTTATTCAAAAGTATAATATTAATAAGTCTGAATTTTTAGAAGTTTTCACAGTATTCCATCAAAGAAGAATATTTTAAAAAACATGTTATTTATATTTAACAATTAATAATGTAATTAAAAGTTCATTAGTTGATTAAAAATGCTTCTGTGATATCAGAACAATGATAAATTGTTTGAATTTTGGTGTTCATGTGAATAAACAACTAAATAAGTAACAATTTTCTTATGAATTAATAAAAACTAGTGTCTGAAATCTGTTGGGATAATCATATTTGATTTTCATAACAATGTCTGTTATAAAACAGGAAAGATGGTGTGAAACTGCCATTCTGAATTTATTAGAGTAAAATTAGAATGATATATCCCCTTCACTTTTATGGTGATTTCTTTTTTTAATAACTAATATTTTGAAGTTTAAAATTATGATGTCAGGAAATTGAGTAGCATCAAACTACAAATTAAAATCTTTTATTTTTCATCATTATAATTATGAATAAATTTTAATTATCATTACACTTACATATTTAATTATGTAATATTCATTTACAGATTTAAACATTTGTTGTTTAAAAAAGAATCTATGGCAAATGGAGTTTTTCTGTGAGAATGCCAAGAACAAAGAGATGCCAACTGAATAGCTTATGAAAGCATAACCTCATAGACATTCGAGCAGCAACACTCAATTAAAATGAGCAATCAAAAATAAAAAAAAGTGATTGAAACAGTATTCAGATATTGTGTATAAAGATAAGAGAGCTTCAAATCAGAGCTTTGCAGTGAAATATTCTTAACTCTTTATCTCAAACAAATCCTAATAGAGAAGATTTAAAATTCAAAAAGCATAGTTTTGGAAGATCTGCTGTAAAATGAAAAGGTTGTGTACCAATTGTTAAATTACAACATTTAGACCAATGAAAAATGCTAAAAATAGGTTTTGTATAAATATCTTCAACATCTAAATTTTTTTTTACAAATATTAAGTATCTAATCATATACAGAATTATGTGTGTCTAATTTCAACAACTGATGACCAAAATTATCATCAAACATGAAATTCTAGAAAATTTCTATGAAAATAACATCAAATATGACTTTTCATGTTGATTCTCCTAAGAGTAATGAGTTTTCTTAAAAGTTAAAAGAAAATTTTCTGTTAACACCTACTGAGATTTAATATGTATATGAATTATTTATGAAACTTGCAAACTCACCTTTACAAACCGGCAAAGCCTGACAGCATCTTCCCATTTTGCAGCAGAGACATACTCATGAAGAATGGCTGGGTAAGGTGTTATGGCTGTGCTAACAAGAGAGCCTTCAGAACGACGTATTACAACTTGGTTGTCTGAGAACTGGAGAATCCGAGGTTGCTTGCCAAATTCACTGAAATGACAAATTGTCAATTTTTACAGTTAGAAAAAGAAATGAATTTTCCATTCTCTACATCTAAGTTTATATTCAATATCTTTTTTACAAAGAAGAACATGATATTTAAACAAAATAAATTAAAAACATGATGCGATCATTTTTTAAAGAGAGATTTTTCTTAAATGGCAATGAGAATTTTGAAAAAGTTATTTAAAGATTTTGATTAAATGTGTCTTAAAAATATACTGATAAAATAATTTCATTTGAAAACATCAGTAGTAAAATATATTTGCTAACAGAATACATAAATAGAGAATATTTACAGGAGGCTGTGTTTGTATATACAAGTTATTTAATGAAGAATTATGTACTGACTAATCAAAATTCAAGCACTTTACAACAAGGAAAGAATGCTTAGAAACATCCATATGAAAATGTGATTTGATGTATTAAGCAGTAAATTTTGTATTTATTACATTTTTAACTTATTGTAGTAAAATAAATTAAATCCTTATTTTCAGGAAACTAACCAAAATTTATCAGAAGTTACACTTTGCCAGTTCACATATTTAAGAATATTTTGAGAATATTTGAAGACTAATATTTTTATTATCAGAATCGTGTTAGTCATAAATCCCATGATGCATCACTTAGCACCTCAAATTTTTGAAAAAGTAACATTGGAAAAATATTTGAGTTACTACTTAAATACTATCAAACTATTTTTGAACAAAAGAAAATTTAATTCAGTGAAAACTGACAATGCTGTGTAAAACAAACATTTCTATTAGTTTAAATGTGTTCACACGAAAATTTGAAAATTATCACAAACTCTCATGGTTTTATGCAGTTTTATTTTCTTTAGTAACTTCTGTTTTATAGTAGGAATTTTGCTTTTTCCTAAGAATCACTAAAAGTATGAGAACAAAAATGGCAAAAAAGGAAAAATGGGCTAAACTGAGACAAACATGGTTCATACATGGCTTTAATATTCTGTATACAGATACTACTTCCATCTCTAAAATTACACTAATTATCATTATCAACATAAACACTATAAAAAATCACTAGTACTGAAGACAAGGTCAAGCATATGCAAATAAAGTTATCCAGTTTCTATTTTAAGTAGAATTCATAATGGCTAGTTTTCTTTTTAAATAATTCAGAGTGATATTTTGTTACTGTTCCTTTCCTCTTCCTGTCACCATCATATTAGATCTAGCTCAGTTAATTTTGTTTTCAGGTTACAACAAATCTAAACAATTATAGTACTTTGCAATAAATTGACATCTATACTGAAGATATTACCACAAAATCTCTCTATTATTTTCAGGTTACAGTGTGAGAAAATTAGCATAAGAAAGCAGACCTTTACAGAAAGAAAGAAAGATCCAGTCACTTCCCATATTTCTATTTTAAGACAATTTATTTAAGAATACATTTAGGTTTCTTTTAAAATAGAATTTACAAAATAATATGTTGACTTTCATTAATTCCAATAATTTTATTTTAAGAAATAATATAAAACTATTTTCTCATTGACAGAACGAGAAAACCTTTATTTAAAAAAGTGCTTTAAAATCTTTATGAAATTTTAGAATTTAGACTTGGATAAAAAAGTTACTATCAGAGCCAATTAAAAACATAAGAGAAGTTTACCATTTTGTAGTTTTAATAACTAAGATGATAGGAAAATTTCAAGAATTAATGACTAAATAAACTACAAAATATAACATGAAAAAAGTTAATAGTGTGCAAAACTTCCCAGCTGCATCTTTATTAGTTGATTGATTTTATTTAAACATTTTGAACACAATTTTATGCCTTCAATTACAGATATTTTGTCCATAACTTTATACTTTCAGAGTAAAGGTATGTTTTTTAGATATATAATTTGTAGATGATAAAATGTATTATTAGTAATTTTACTATAAATATATATATATATATATATATATATATATATATATTTAGTGTTGCATCAATTGTAATTTTGCTATAAAAATGTATTGTTGCTCATTTTATTATAAAAATGTACTGTTGGTTTTTGTTTGGAGGTTCACTAATTGCCCATAGCTGGGAGCCTAACATGTGCTACTACCTTCAGTCATAGTGGACCTGGGAACCGTATGAGTTAAGAGGTGGTTCCATACTCCTCAAAGCCTCTATCTCCTGATCGGAGGCCTTGAAGCTGAATGTAGTTTATTGTCATACCCAGGGCGTTCGTCTTTATTGAAAAACTACAGACTGAATACACACTTGTAAAGCAGTTCTAAATGTTCTGTGATTAATACTCATTTATCCTTTGTTGGGAATAAAAAAAATGGCAACAGACAAGATTACATTTCATGTTTCTTTTCAGGTTTGGGAAAACAGCAACAGTAGTAAAGATGATGATTGATGAAGTCTATGGAAATTTTTTGGTTGGAAGCTTGTATCATGAATGATTTTCATTTGGAGAACAAAACTTGCAACCATAAAAATTTAGAAATGATGAATTTTGAGCATGCCTGAATGATGACCCATCCACCCCCACTCATTTAACACTGAAATTGGCTGAAAAACAGTTTTAAGACATTGGCAAAGTATAAGAAAAATGGGTTACATCTGAAATGATAGTGCAAAATATTGGGCAGTATTTCACAGTTCACTTCTTGCTAGAGATGAAGAAAATGTTTTTTTGTGAAAGATGGTCAGTGGAGATGAAAACTAGGTCCACCATGATAATTTGAAAGGTCAAAAATATTCATGAATGGGTTGAAGAGAACCAACAACAAAAACTAATCTTTTTAGAAAGAAAAGTTGTCACTCTTATTTGGTGAGATATGAAAGGCATATTGTACTACAAAACTTGATGAAACTGTTACTGTGTTACAATTGTTGAATTTAAAGTTAGAACATTGAAATGAGGAAAAGTGTCTTTTATAAGACGAGGAAGCTGTTTGGAAAGTCATACCACAGCATAACGTTTGTCCATAAATTTTTTAAAAATCCGTAATAGAATTGAGATGGAAAATTTTTTCTTACATAGTATATTTCATTTTTGTTTCAATCAATGCAACATTCATTAACTCCTCAAAAATGTAAAGATATCTTTAATGTTCAAAATTTCATTGACAACCTTAATGCATCAAAGATTGGGTTGTTTTATCAACACAGACTTCAGACAGTTTCAGAATGTTATGGTCAGGCCATAAAAAGTGAAGGAAAATATTTTGATAATTAATAAATTATAAATATGTGTGGCACTATTTTGGTTTTTGAATAACAAGAACAATATACTGATAAAACTACCATGAGTAAGGTTTTTGAATAGCAGGAACGATATACTGATAAACAATCATGTACTCAGAAAATCAAAAATTCTAAAATGAACCAGACAATTGGCTGAGAGCAACACTTAATTTTTAAGACAGGCAATATACTGACAGTTGATTAATAATGCTTCACCAAGAGTGTTATCCATGAAACTAAGGTGAAGAGAGTCGGATAAAATTTGAAATAACAATTTGGTAATAAGGTTTACTTAAGGAGCGTCTCTGATGTGAGCCAAAGGACACAAGAGGGCCATGTGGCCTGTGTCTGATTTCGGATGACAAAGAAATATAAAATTGACTTGGAGAATTTCTCTGCAGAAGCAACAAGTTTGAAAATAATAATTTCTTGACTTAATTCTTATAATAGAAACACATAGCAGTATTTTGACATTTTGACGAATGACCATCACCATGATGCTAGCCGCGAAGCCAGAGGTGGATGGAATCGGATAAGAATTAAAACAAAACATATTGTAAAGAGAAAGTTTTTCCCTTGGAAAAGGCCATCTGTTTTTTGTTCAACTCTGAGACCAGGAAAAACCAACACTGTTGGCAGGGTAATAATTCTTTTTAATTAATGAATTTGGAATTAGTCTTCACTGGGTGGCCGAAGTGACAGGCACAGAAGAGAGACCAAGGAAGAAGAAGCTGCCACTGCCCACTGAAGAGTAGCAGGCCCAGAGGAAATACCAAGGAGGAGCTACCCACACCCACGGAAGGGTAGTAGTAGGAGACACTAAGAAGAGAAGGAGGAAGTTTTGGGGGCAGATTAAACCCAACGATCATCACCAAGAAAAGGAAGAGACTTTCAAATTTGGAAGTAATTAATTCCCGGAAGCCAGGCAATGGAGAAGGGGTTCTTTGTGACAGGTAGAGAAAATGCTAGACACCTAGCCACCTCACACCAGTTTTGGGCAAGCATCAATAAATATGAATGCCTCAAGCGAGTTCAAAAGAGATTATCCCGAGAGTTCATTCCAGCCACCGGGCACGAGACAACACATGTGACTATCTCCCAACATGAACCCCCCAACATCAGCCTTGAGCCAAACTTACCAAGTCAGCTAAACAAACTTTACCATGTCTGCAAAACTAACATTGCCAACTTAACAAAGTGTCACATCTATTTAGTAAGTGGGTTGGGTTGACAAAGCACCTAGACCCTAACAACAATTAACAAACTATTGTACATAGTACTTGATATAAAAATAGTATATATATTTTTATATTATTCGAGTGTTATTTTCTCCTGTTTTCCTGTGCATCTTTGCCCTGCTTGGATCAGCCCAATATGAAGATACCTACGACGAGTTGATCTTAGCCTCCTTATGATCAAACCAAATCACAACATAAGATAAGGTAGGTCCAGGATCAAAGAGATCACTCCATCGATCAGCTATGGTCGTGGATGTCTTGGACAACCAGGGAGAGTATAGGGCAACAATTGGTTGCCATGGACTAGGACTGACCCTAAAGGCATTACATATATATGAATTATTAACTGATTATGAAAAAAAAAAAATCTGGAAGCCTGTGTACACACCTAAATATACAGTTTTAATTTCAAACATGAGCAAATAAGTATTTCATTAAGCAAATCAAGATGACATGGACTTTCCATTAGCAGATTTAAGTATTTTTCTCATTCAAGTAACAAATTTATCTGATCTACTATTTTTTCATGAGAGATGTGTGACCATACTACATTCTAATGGATATTTTCTTTGGCGAAAGGTTTTCTGAACATCATTATTATTTCCTGATTCAAAATGGCTAAGACATAAAAATCAATTTGGTAAAACTACAAAGTAGTAATTTGTGTTTATCTTTGTTTAAGATGTCAAATATAATTCTGTCTCTGACTAAGTTGTCTTGGAGCTCACAAAATTCACAGTCCTTAGGCTCAGAAATTAGTCAATTTTTTCTGACAGTAATTGGTTTCTAGTGAAAAATAAATATCTGGTATATATTCCCAGAATTTTTTTTTTGTTTTTACACATTATATCTTGTTCTTGTCACTATATTATATATACTCAAGTACTTTGAGATTAAATTCTGAATGTGATTTGCACAAAATGAAGAACATGTTCTTCCAGTACATCATGACACACTGATGATTTTTTATCAAGTGCTCCACAATAGATCTGGATGCAACAGACTTATGCAAATTATCACTCAGTTGACCTCTCCTGATAAATACTGGACCCTGCTGAGAAATTCTCCTCTCCAAAAGTTGAGTTGTCCTGCCTATTGCACTGACATTTGAAAGACTAAATAATAGAATTTGTTTTGAAAGCTGTCCTTGCAAACAGATTTCAGCATTGGCTGAGATGAGAACATTACTTACGGATTAGCAGAAAAATAACATTATTATCCAAAATAGACATCATTTTATTAACAAAGTTGTCTTGATTCAAAATTACCAATAGTTTTATTGTAATATAAATCTTTTAGAACATGAAACTTTCTACCATAGAAAATTAGATTGATGAATAAGAGAACCATTAAAGACATTAGCTTTATCAGTCAAAACAGGAGCCAACCTCATGACGTGAGCTAAAAAAAAACCCCAAAACTCTGAAAATACCTCCTGTTTGACCAAAACTGGTGGGAAGAAAATCAAGTCCATGTGATAAGACATACAATTTACCAATTGTCAATTGATAATTTGAGAGATTAAGTATTTTTATTATTCTTATTTTCATCACCAAATTTTTTACAAATTAAGAAGCAGAGTCTTCTTTGATAAATATTATTAATGGAGACTAACCAACACTCCTTCAACGCTGGCAAGGGATGTTTGTGAAATGAATGCTGTTAAAAAAAAAAAAAAATCTCTTCACATAACACCAAAGAAACCAAAACTTATCTTTAACATTCAAGATGGTGTTGGTGAGCTTTAATATTTCAAAATGCAAAAACATACTCAATGGAAGAACTGCAATTCAGTTTAACTCTGGCAATGCGAACAGTGATGTATGAGGGGGAAACCTTATTTTACAATCTTAAAAAAATTTTCTGTTTTTCATATACATTTGTTGAATATACTAAAGCTTTTCAGCTGCTATCTATTTTATTAACTGGTGAAAGTTTTCTTTTATATTTGAGGTTCTTAGCCCTTATACAGATTTTAAAATAAAGAAAACTTATCTACATAAAGGTTGTCTCACCCCATAACATTTTCCCTGAAAAATAAGTATCAAAATCTCAACATATACATGTGTATGTAAAGCTAAGAGAATTTTAGAAAATACAAATAATTTTAAAGAATGAATCTATTGACATAGATTAGTATAATTTAATATCTTCAAGGCAGCATTTCATCAGAAATACAAATATTTATGAATTACTGACACTGATATATGGATAAGAAGTTTATGAAGCATATTTCAAATGAGATTGAAGTTTTTCAAAAGAAATTATAAGAAAAAATGGAAAGAAAATCTTGGAGTTAATTTTCTTTTGAAGAATTATAATAAGAAAAAAAAAACCCAAAACACCAGGAATTATAAATCACTAAATGCATGTGAAGTGGACAGATTCTCTTAGAAAGATGAAAAAGAACAAATTTCTAATTGAAAATTCATATTAATCATTAAAGAGCTTTTCTGAAAAATGAAAAGAAACAATTTTTTTACATTATTCGGACTATTGAGGACAATAGTCTGAATAATGTAAATAGTGTACGTAATACCTCATCTCAGAAATATAGACAGATACTGAACAATTTTTTTGGTATGCCTAAATTTGTAATACTATTCTTGTCAGATCATGTATAGTATTCACTAAGAGATTTATATAACCTTTCTTAGGAATTTTTGCCTAATGTATCCAGGTGTATAAGTGATAATCTAACAGTAAGTCATGTGACTAGTCAATGGAGCATGTTTAATACAAACAAAGAGAGACTGGTTGCAACAACTGTTCAAGCTGATCTTAATACACAGGTTAAGAGTAATCAATCACATTAAACATATGAAGAATGAATAGAGTGCTTAACCTTTTTTCACAACTTGGTATGTCTATTCATTATATCATGTTATAAGAGAGAGAGAGAGAGAGAATCTTCAGGTCAGAATATTCCTCCTTTCTGCTGTTGAGAGGCTAAAAGTTAATAGCTTTTTTTCTTTTTAAGCTACAAAGTAATAGATACTGACAATGTCCTCTGTCTCAAAGACATTTAATTTGAATAATAGTAGAAACTAGAACAACAAATATTAGTCATTAAATTCCCAAATGATTCAGAAATGAAGTGCAAATTACATTTCTTAAAATTCAAGATGAACATTTGAGACAGAACAAATACTAAAACAAAAGTGAATAAAATTTAGTCTTGTTTGAATTTAGTAGTACATTAAAAAAAATTTACAAGTTTACATTATTATTTTTAAATATTAAAAACATCTTTTAAAATGTCATGTGAGCATGTCTCTGCATAGATTCCTTTTCTTTATTATCTGTGAATTTCCAGATAGTGAAGTCGTTTCCTGTTGCCGTCTCTAGTTTTGAATTCAGAATTGTCCTCCGTTTAGGCTAAGTTCCACTCAAAACTAGAGAGCACTGTCTACTCTGCTATTTAACCCATAACTGGGTAAGAAGAGACAGATTCCAGTCATTTTCAAAGGTATTTGTGCTAAAATGAATGCAACATCTCCCCAATTCCATTTTCTATGCTAATAATCACTTGCATATTAAGAACACAGTTTGGATTAAAATATTTAGAATACCTTCCAAACATTTCCCTAATAGTTTTGAAAATGTTCTCTTTTCACACAAAAAAAATCAACAGGTACACAGGTATGAGTTTAAAGATTAAGAAAACCACCTTTAAATATGAAGCCTACAAAAACAGGAATCAATGATGATACTGATAATTTTGTTTTTGTTTAGAAAATATCAGAAATAGTGATAAATTTCTGGTTATATGAGTAATTTATATACTCATGTATAAGCCAATTTCATGTACAGTGTGACCCCTGATCTTTTCATATAGCTCATGTATAATGCAACCCCAGCTTCTGAGCAATACTAGTAGGCCCACCAGAGTCAAATATTGCAGTTCATTTTTGCACAAAGCTACCCCAAAATGGTGATAAAAAAACACTTACCATAAAATATGATATAAAGATTTAAATACTGTACATTTGTTTTTATTCATGCCTGATTTTTAATCTCTTTAAAAAAATTACCAGTGCATAATGCTGCCCATTAAATTTTGCATGAAAGAACTCATCATTAAAAACTCACACTATACAAACACTTTTACTATAACAAAACTTGCACTATACAACAAATCTTGCATCTTTTTAATCAGTATATACAGTGGTAATTTGGTAAGTTTAAATGTTACATATTTATTGGAATATAAACTATGATTAAGCATTGCCTTATCCTGAGCATCCTTGTATTATTCCAGGAACAAGTTATTGATGAAGATGAGACAGTTGGTCAAGAAATGCAATAACTTATGTTGTAATATTATCTATTATATGAAAAAGTGTAAACACGTAAATATTTTTAAATCTTAGACAATTTCTTCAAAATATTTTATTGAAGTCCAATAATTATAATGAAGAAAAATCAAAATTCATTTATGGCAATTTCATATTTGTTTTGATATTAAATGATTGAACAGCAGTTTTTCTAAAGAGATTACTGAAATTATCAATCAATATGCAAATAAGTTCAATATATTTGTTATTTTTTTCTATTAAAGTCTTCAAAAATATTCATGAAGGGAATACAAAATTTTGCTCTCAAATCATATCTTATAATAATCATCTATACAGACCAATGTTAAAATGATCAACTAACAACAATATAACCTGTGAAATATAACCTGTGAAATAGGATTGTAGATGAAAAGATTAAGATGTTTTTTTTACTTTAATTCAATTATCCTGATTGTTTTCTATAAATTTTCTTTTCAAACCAAACAATTATGCATACAGCTCACATGACCAATAAGGATGCTCAAAAGAATGTTGCAAGTAGCATGTTGAAAATGCATTCACATCTGAAGTGGAATGTGAATTAGGTTCCACTAAAACAATTCCAACAAACTGTACATCTTAAAGTCTTACTATTTACATTGAATTCCTATGACAGAAGTTTCATCAGTTGTCTCAGATTTAAAACAAATTTTCAAAGTAAATCATACATAAATACAGATTAAGTTTTAAGCCAAGTTTAAAATAGAAGGAAAAATTAAAGACATAATAAAAATAAAAACCTAAAATATGAAAAAGTATTTCTAAGATTTTGACAGAAAATAATTTATAATTAATCTACTGTGAATTTAATGAAATGGTTGTTTCAATGTTCTCTTTGATAATCAATGTGCAAAAAATGTTTTACAAATTTGTTTTATATTGATTAACATCTTCAACAAATGTTGCATCTTTTTAAGAAGTATTTTCTGCTTACAGTTTGATTTCCTTTTTGCATGTTTCTCTGTGCTCATCTATGCACATTGGAGATTTGCTACTGAATAATCTGATCAGATATACTATTAACTCTAATACACAAGATGGAATTAACTAATTTAATAATCTGAGATATAGGAAGATTAGGCAATATTATATATATATATATATATATATATATGTATATATACACACACATACACACCTAATGTAATATATAAGGTGTAAGTGTTGACTGATAGATACAAAAATCTGAATATCAAGTTCAAGTATTATCTACTATTAATGAGTGTAAAGAAAAAGCCTCCATGCTAAGGGTCTCACCAATAACATGAAATGTATGCTTCAGTCTTACATATGGGTATTCATTAAAAATGTATATAACTACCCAAATTTCCATATTTTGTGTACTTCTTCCTCTTTTCCAAATGAAAAAAATGTATATCATTCACAAATAGGAAAAAAAAATCATAAAATTTAGAATAGTCTCAAGCCATTTGTCAAAATAGTTGTGTCATCAGCATAAATAACTAGTTTGGAAATGATGACACTGGGAAGGTCATTGATGAAGATAACAAACAATGTAAGTCCAATGATACAGTCAAATAGAGTAAATACGAGATTTAATTTGACCAATGTTGTAATACATTAATTTTTTTGTATGCATAGACATACACAATTGTTTTCTGAGCACACTCATATGCTAGGGCAGTTAGCCAGTCCCTGTTGTGCAGACATCTGCACCGGCACATTTATGTTTATTCAACATCCAGATAACCCATCTGTGATTTATACTGCAACTATGCTGAGCAGACCTTAATTACAGTTTCTGAGAGAGAAATGCCTTGCTGCTTCTTGCTTTCCAGTTTGTTGGAAATCCTCCTCTGAAGTTCTTGTCTCTAAGAACTCTGGTGAACCTTCTAGCCCTTCCAATTGTCACCCTATTAGTCTTTCAAGGGCTCTAATCAATGCCAAATAGCTTAAGCATCTCACTTCACATGGCCTTCTTTTGGATAAGTAGTACGGCTTTTGTTTCTCCATGCCTACTGTCAATGTGTTAACTGTTATAACTGAATTTGTCTATCAGGCTTTAGATAAGAACAGTAAGATTTGGGCTGTAGCTTTAGATATCTTAGTGTCTTTGGCTGAATATTTGACTTAATCCAATCATTCTTAATAAATCATGTAATGAAGGTTGTATTGGATGGAAACACTTCTTGATCATTTCACATTAATGTGGGTATCCCTCAGGGCTCTATCATTGGACCTACTTTGTTTCTTATCTTCATCAATGATCTTCCTGGTGTCATTGAGCCCCAACTAGGTATTCATACAGATGACACAACTATTTACTCCTTAGTATCAAGTAAAACCGGCAGCTGCTCTTGAAAATGACCTCTAATCAGTGGTTAACTAGAGCAAGCAATGGTTTGTAAATTTTAATGCCTCCAAAACTAAACTGTTCTCATTAGGGCTGATGCTAACCACCAGAAAAGCAACTCTCTGTACCTTCTTGAGCACATGTTTTTCCACTGACATGAAATGGAGTGATTATATTGAATCAATTGCTGGATTTACTACTAGGAAATTTGGTTCAACGTTTCATGCCAGACAATTTTTCTTGTCTGAATCCATCTTGCACATTTATAAATCCACAATTTGTATGCACACCAGAAGATGTAAAAGAGATTGTTAAAAAAAACAAACAAAATAAAAATGGATATCTAAAACATAGGTATCCACTAAAAATGTCTAAAGTTATAAAAATAAGGTTTGTTATAAATTCTTTAACTAGAAATTATTCTAAAATGTTAAATCAAATATGATAAAACCATATTCGATTATACTTGAACTGTAATCATACCTTTTAAGAAAAACTTATTTGTAAATATCAGTTGCATTTAATAACTGCAAGTGTTTGGTTAGAACTAATTTTGAATAAAATGAACAATAAAGAAAAAACTTTAAATAATATGTGTAACTTGATAAAAGTAGTATTTCTCATTTTTGTCAAGGTTGTGAACACATTATTATAAAGATGAAGAAAATAAATTTTTCATGCACAACTTTGACATTTTTTTTTAACCATTTCATCTCATACACGGCAGTAAAGTCACAAGGAATTACTGAGTGTGAAAGAATTATAAAACAGAAACATTAAGGAGTGAGAACAATAGAAGAGTAATCAGGAAGATAGTAGATAATGATTGACATTGCATTTAAATTTTTGAAGGTCAAAATTGGCTGAAATGCATGAAGACAGAAGAGTGTTCCACAAGCAAGAAGTGCAAGAAAAGAAACTGTTATCAGAGAACTTACAGTTACATCTAGACAATTCAACTGTAAATTGATGAGACCTTGTTGCTAATCTAGTACTGTGCTTAAATTCATAAAGTCTAAGTACCATAACAAAGAGCTCATCCAAACAATTACCATGAAAGTAAAAGGCACAGGGAAGCAACTTTATGATAGTGAGAAAGTAAGTGAAGCTGAGATGCCAAGTCAGGATCAATAATATTGCTGATTCTTCTTTGGATTTTATCAAGAATCTCTAAATGCATAGCAGGAACAATGGACCATATGTGGCGGCAATATTCAAAGCATGGATAAATAGTAGACATATGTAAGATAGATTCTGGAGAGAAAAATTGTCTACCACAATACAGTAAACGAACATTCTTAGCAGCTAACCCAGCAATGGATTCAATATAGTCTTTCCACTTCATGTCAGAGAATGTTAGCCTGAGAAGGTGCAATGATGCACTCTCCTGGAGGTTAGCATCAGCCATTCTGATGGCAGGCAGAAAGGGGTCTCTCAGGTAATTAATAGAGAGCAGTTTCATTTTGGAAGCATTAAAATTAACAAGCCATTCTTTGCCCCAGTTAACAAAAGATTGTTGGTCATTTTTGAGATTTGCTACCAATTTGACTCCTCTATTGAGACAGGAGTATATGGTTGTGTCATGGGAATAGATACCAAGTTGAGAGCTAATGCCATCAGGAAGTCTAAGGATAGAGCCCTGGTGGAGACATCTGCATTAGTACGAAAGGATCTAGAAGAGTGGCCATTCAGGACAACTTTCATTTTATGATTTGATAAGAAACTCTGAATCAGTTTAAACACTTGTCAGGAGACACCATAACATTTCAACATCTGAAGAAGACTGGTATGCCAAACCCTGTTGAATGCATTTGAGATGTTCAAATATATCAATAGTGATATTTGATTATTACTTTATTTGTATTTTTTATCTATTGGTAAATGTAATTTAGACAAAATTGGCTTCAAATTCAATATCTGGGCTGTGATTCTATACTTTGCATTTTTATTAATCACTTTTTAAACTTTTGAAAACATGGTCACTCATGAACTCTCATTTCTTGATCAACCTAGTTTGAAGAATTGTTTATGAAAGACAATTTTTCCAGGACAAAAGATTCATATGCCCTTAACACATACAAACTAAAATGAAGAATTATTTTGATAATTTCCAATTTTGTTAAAGCCAAATAGCATAATTCCAGTTTTATTGTAATATTTTGTAAATTTCTATTACATCTTTTATCCTATAATCCTCATTCTTTCTGAAATAATTCATTTGGTATACAGCCAATGCCAAATCAATACTTTTCTTCATTTCTGCCCATTGTTCTATTTATTACAATAATCTTTCTTCTCTATTGAGATTTATTATTTACATCCAATAATTCTTTTTACTTGATGAAAATTATGTAGACTAAAATCAATTTGAATCAAATGATCATAAGCTTTTGGCAAGAAATTATAAACAAGTAATCTTGACATCAGATTTTCTTTCTGCAAATCTGTCATGTCATAAAATATTCATAGATAAAGCTAGGTTTAATCATTTTTTTTTAAACAAAAATTTGTTTTTGTCTTCTCCAGATTAATAACAAATATATAAAATTGTAATTAAGAAATACTGACAATACATTGAGAAAAACTATCATTTATTTTTGTATGCAAGGGGTGATTATTTTTAGAGAGTTATTTTCCATAATGTACATGTGGTGGCTTTTGTCAAGATAAAAAGAGAAGATAATTTCATCCTAAAAATGAGAGACACAATAGAGACGTATCATTATAATTCGTAATACTGTCCATTCATGAGTTCAGTTATGCACTTATTGATTTTTTTACATTCTTTTATCATCATCATAAGTCATAGATAATAGCTCACATATCACACATACTGAGCTTTAAGTTCTGTAAAACTGAAATATTCATAAAAGTATAAAAAGTAAGTATTACTGAATATATCTAATACCTTTCAATAAAAACAGCCAAGTTTTAATAAAAACAGTCTGAATTTCCAAGATGAAATGTTATTCTTGTTAAATGATTATTTTTAGATTAGCATTCTAATCTTTCTTGTTTCTATCCCATTGGATTCATGAAGGTTACTGGATGTAACATAAATAAAAATAAAAAGGCTGAAGAGAATTGGGCAAGAATATCATAATAAAAACATAGATGAAGATGTTTATTTGAAATAATCATAGAATAATAATAAAAAATGAGACTTAAGACTTTGAAGAGACTTCTATTTTCAAACAAGTGTCTTTATTTGGCAATTTAAACAACTGAAGGATATTTTTAATAAGCAAATTTCAAGTAACTCTTTTGTCCAGGAGAATTATTTTTACTGTATAGTTTACTCCAGCCTCCATGAAAATGATGTAGCTTTTGTCCAGTTAACTATCAGCAAATATTGATTACTGATAAATAAAATATGAATACATATTTTTCAGAATTGATATGCCTCATGCTTTAAAAACTATGTCTACTAATCAGCTGCAGGACATGGAAACAAAATTCTTAGCTTGGCAATCTCTAGATGCACATTTATCTGTTTGAAAATTGAGCTCAATCTGAAAAGATGATAGTGTCTTAAAAGAGTTCATACAGTATATCAGTCAATCACCGCTTTCTCCACTGAATATTGACTGGTTTAAGAGGGATTGCTACTGGCTATTCTGAAATAATTACCCACGTAAAAGAGATTATGAACCAGTACTCTTGGGCTAATTTGAACACACACTACCACATCTGCTAACTTCCCACAGGGATTTCATCACATTGTATAAAAATACATTTTGCTGACCCGTAAATGGCACATTTGAAATTGATCAGACAATGTTTAATTTACAGAAGCCACTGTGAAGTGATTGTATTATTATTTGTGATTTAAAGTAAACTGAGTAATTATCAATATTAAATGTCAATATCTGTCTATATTTCTGAGATGAGGTATTGCAATTATTTACACTATTTATATTGTTCAGAATGTTGTCCTCATCTTTATTGCCATATTTATGACATTTTGGATGTTGTATACTCCAACTTTTATTTTATCCAAGGGGGTGGGCAATGGGCTGTAGAGTGTTCTATTTCCATATGCCATGCCTCTTCCAGATGTCTCAGTTATCTCTCTTTAATGTAACTATCAAAGTTTTTGTTCACCACTGCAGTAGCCTGGTATTGAACTCACAACTCATTGGGTCAAGACACTGGATCTAACCATGTGTCCTTGAGGAAACGTGAATATGGCAATAAAGATGAGGACAACAGTTTAAATAATGTAACTAATTAAATGTCAAATTTGAGTAAAAATGGCATGTATTTATACCATGTTTCTGCATGAATATCAGATATACATAAAGAAATCATATATTCATAAGAAGCAATTTAGCATTTTAAGTGTAAATGGAGCATGTCATTTTGAAATTGAAATTTCTATAAAAAATTTACTTCAAATTAATATGTTAGACATTGATATTACAAATATTAGAAACAATATTGATTAACAAGATTAGAAAATGGTGTCTATTTAAAAAATTTGAAATGTCAGAATCAAACAGATACAAAAATTTAACTACCTGCATAGTGTGTCATAATTGACAATGAAAAATGCAACAAAGAAATCCAAAGACACATTGGAACAATGAAGGACGCCTTTTAGTAACTGAACAAAGTATTAAGAGAGGAGAAAATTTTCTTAGAAACAAAGAAAAAGTGTTGGACTGATATGTCATATCTATCCCCCTGGATGGCAGTAAATGCTGGATAATCTCTGATATGGAGATGAAATGAAGCAACAGAGATGTAGATCTACAAAAACATGTTGAGAATACTATAGACAGAACATATGGGAAATCAAAAAGTATTAAGTAAAATGGGAACCAAAAGGATACTCATACATACAATCTGAAAGAGACAGCTGAAAATTTTAGGACACAAAATGAGGAAAGAGAGTTTGGAGATTTTAACACTCACAAGATATATTGATAGTAAGAGGGGTAGAAGGAAACAACAAGTAAACTACCTAATGAATTTAAATAAACAGATGGCAGAAGGAGGTTTGGGGGATTAAGAGGACAAACGTTACTCAGAGTTACAATGAACAGGAAGCTGTGGAGAACCATGATCGCCCATGTCCTGAAAAAGGCGTTTAAGCATTTTGAAATGACTATTTTTATATACACACTATTCAAACAGGAGTGCTTGCTTCTGAAAGGTAGAATGATATGCATTAGATATCCTCTAAATAATTTTTCATGGTGAAAACTGAATATAATTTAATTGGATAAAACCTGTGTGATATATTTCTGCCCACATACATAAATTCTAGCAAAATGTAAAACAAATTTTCAGCTTAAGGAATAATTTGTTATGAAAGTGCACATAGAGTAACAAAAAAGCTTGAAATCAATGCAAGTAATAAGATATAAAAGTACATTGTCATAACAAAGATGACAGAAGGGCTTACACAATGCAAACCCAAGTAAGTATATATGAGATGATACATCTGGTTTGAATTTTTCATAGACAGTTGAGTTGATAAACTTACAGTGGAAGTGAATCAGTCATGAGTAAAAACCACAACAAAATAGAATTGCATTTGATCACTACAAATATTGATTTTCTTTGTAATGGCAACAGTGAATTGTTGCAGACTGATGCAAAATTAGCTCACAAAACTTGTCTTCATCATATGCAACAATTGCAGAACCAGAAACAAAGAGAGAGTCTGTTATTAAAAGATTATTGAGCCAGGATGACTTCATCTTCGTTAACTTAATATTGAATCACAATGACTACTTCTTCAGGTACACAAATATATCTTGGGTGTCTAGCTTAGAAATAAAGAAAGATGGAAAAAGATATTTGTTTTCATTTGAAATAGAAAGCAGAAAGAGATACTGAAATATAGTTTAACTGTTTCTTTTCTAGAGAAAAAGTAACAATTGCTTTGAAAAAATGTTTTTTCCTTTCAAGGTTGGATATAAGAATATATCCATAAGACTGACTTTTTACATTAAGTTCCTTCTTATATTAAAATTATCTCACAAATGTAATTTAAACATTTAATATAATTAAATATAGCGTATAAAACTACACTTAGTATCCATGAAAATCATTGCAATCCAATATTGTTAGATCCAGATTCCATTCAAGAAAGACTTACAAGAACTTATTTTTTATCCAGCCTTATAAATGATCAATGCGATAAAGTTCAATATGTAATAATCTGTCATTTAGTTTCAACATTTCAGACTATGAACTTCATCTCTGTGGCATGTATTTTGATCTTTTTGTCCCTTAAAGTTTTCAGATACCATGCCAGATATACATGCACATTCAACAATGAAAGTATTCTGTCCAGGAATATATTTGATAAACCAAAACTGATGAAGATGACTGTCCAAACAAAACAAGTTTATGTGCTGTTCTGATTTACTGATTTAGAACAAAAAACTCTAAGCATCAAAACTAAAAGGAATATTTGAATAAGTGAAAGAAATAAGTTGAAGTTTTAATCAAGATAAATATTTGATCTGTAAATGTGTTTGCACTCACCTTGAATCCCTTTCATCAATCACCCTCGGTAATAAGTCTTTATCAGCATAGATAGCATTGGGATAACAATAAATAAGCAGCCAGTCATCAGACAATGCAGCAAGCATATTACAAGAATTATTCCATGCCAGGGATTGAATCATTGTTCCTGAAAAAGACATTAAATTTTCATGCAAGAAAGCAATCATTTTTATATTGAGAAGGAATCATCATAAACAATATTTATAGGTAATATTCTGTGAGTTGTTCAGACTAATATTCTCATAATGTCTGATTTTGTGACTATATTTTGGCCAATCCATAATTTAGCTTTCCTCAACTGCCTAATTCCTCATACAAAAAGAGGTTACTATAATATATACTTTTAGATGTTCATGCCAAGTACCAACATCTGATATTTAGATGTAGAACTATCTATTGCAGAATCTGTTTCTAGTCATGTGAGTTATATACTTGAGGAAGGCATCAAACAAAACATAAGAACAATGATGAGTAACAATTATAGTAATGACTCAGCTCAAAATTTCAAATATTTATATGAAACTTTTGCAACAATGTTCATTCAACTTGGATATAAGTAAAAATTTTGAGATAAAGTATCGTCATTAATTTTGGACGAGTATTCATCTTACTACTTTTTAATACAATTTTTAAGTTTAAATACACTCAGACCATTAAAATAACAAGAAGTAAAATATTTATTATGATTTATATTAACAATAGAAAAATATCAGTTGTTATTTGTAGAATAACATTTTAAAAGCAACTATGTTAGTGAAATTTTATATGTGTAAAAAAAAGTTATCCTTTTCTGGGACCATGAGTACATGTCTTGCATCATATGGTTTGAGATGCTTCTGGCCACACTAGTGATGACACCTAATAGAAACAAAGCATATTTAAAAACCTGCACCAAAGGGGAAAAAATTTGTGAGTAAAGCAAATTGAACTGCATAGCAATGAAGAGAACTAAATTTATCAAATGCTTTACAAGAACAAGTTTTAATGGAAACGTCAGTTAACAAAAGAAGATAACATATAGGGCAAAAATCATAAACTGCCAAGATAAACAGCTAATTTGACAGGATTTATAGTTTTCTTGTAATTTAAATGATAAATGGAGAAGTACTGTTTCTTTTAAGGCAAAGTAAGATTACTCAACCAAATAGGTTTCAAACATTATTAATATTCATTTTACTGAATTTTACTTATACATTTCAATTCTGGAGCATATTTTACTGAATGAAAAATTGTCATTGTTGAAACTTTTATAAGAAACATTTTCATTATTAACTTTAGTAAACTTACTTTTAGCAATTTTACTGTTGCTTTTTATCACAATATTCTGCATCCATAAAACTGTTAGCCATAAATGGAAATGAGAGGTAAAAATGCACCTAATACCAAAATTTAAAGACACATCCCACCCCTCAGGAATAGATATTTTATGAATGTTACTTTAACGACTTTGGTCATGGAAGCTTCAATGATTAAGTAGAGTTCAAATTCTGCCATCTTTGTTTTTTCATCATTGTGATAGGAAGCAAGAATAAAATGTAGTAAAGCAAATGATAATGAAATGTGCTTCAATTAATTACTGAAGCTTCCATGGCTGAAGTGGTTAAGATGACACCTATTCAAGTTGGTTGACAAGATGTTGAATTTGAGTTCAATTTTCATTAAAAGCTACTTATTTATTTCCAGTTTTGAGCTGAGCAAAATGAGTAATAAAGCAATATGTTCTTAAACAATGATAACGCTGGAGAACATGGTTTTTACTGCCTGGTGTCAAAGACATGTTTCTTAGTAATTTGGGGATGGATTTAAAAAATGAAATCCATTTTGCTCTATCACATCAAAATGTTTTACAAACTCTATGTCCATTTTTCAACATTACTGGTATTGTCACCATTTCTAAGGATGTTATGCATGGAGCTTGACATTAATTTGAAAGCATAGTTTTTCCATGTCATTTAAAGTAAATGCAACTACAAAAGTGAAAAATAAAAGTCATGATATAAGTACCTTCAGTAAATAAAAAATAAAAGTTGAGCAACTTTCACTATTTACAATCTAACCAGTTTTAAATATCCTGATGATGACAGAAATGTCCTTTATACAATTACATGTTAATAAACAACACATTTTTATGGTCCTTTTTATTCCACAAATATGAAACCTGTATGGTATCATACAGGTTTCATATTTGTGGAATTTTCTGTATTTGTCTGCAGATATGCCTATGCTGTGCTGTGCTTGATTTAGTGTGACTATCATTGCAAACCAAATGAGATATGTTTTTTGAACCTATAATTATTTTTTATGAAATTTTTTTTATTTTGAAGGCACTCTTAATATTGTAATTGTGAGGTGAGAGAAGAAAATGAAAAAATAGACCTGATATCTTTGGCTATATTTGTGGATATTGCACTTTAGCTAGGTAATGAAACAAATTCCTAGATTTTGTGAAGAAAGCTTATAATATAATCTTGATCAATAAACTAACAGCACTTCACCAGACAATGGAAAAATTTCAGCAAACTTAAATAATGCCTAAAGGTTAAATCCACTTTTGTGGGAAGGGAGACAAGTCTGCTATTGCCATTGCTTAGAACACATCCAATAAGTTTTAATATCTTCAGAAATTTGTTAGCCAAGTATAGTGAGCTCAATCCTTGGTAGGACCACAAGAGTCAACATAGTTAACATTACTTACTTTGACATGAAACTGGGTGATCAAAACAAAGTTTGTGCACCCCATATAATGTGAAAAACATGTTGAAGAAGACTGGAGGCTTTTCATAGGTCTTAAGTTTTTCCTGCTGCATTGTTTGCTTCTGTACAAATTGGATATTCCTTAACTCTAAAGGAAAGCTACAACAATAGTCAAAAAATGAGGAACACAACTGAACTATATGTGAGGACTTTGGATTGCTTCTTGTCTATAAGGTAGTTATACCAAGCATCTTTGCATTTTGTATCTTTGGGAGTCAAGCAAAAAGTGACCATTGGATATGAAAGACATGGCAAGAAGGAAGGGAGTTCAAAATTGAAGAGAAGAATAAACAGGTTGCTTGTTAATTCCAGGAAAGTTTTGCTTCCCCTTAAGCAATAAGTTTTAGCATTGTCTTGTAAGAAAATTAAGGCTAGTGTGTTTGACGAGCCACAGATTTGCTGGTTATTACAGGATGAGTAGTTTTTGGAGACCATGTCTAGCGGTGAAAAAGAATCATGAAATGCTTTTGTTGTGTTTGTGTCTGATTTCCTGGGAAATAGGAAGTTACCAAATTAGGAAGAACTCGTAAGGAGACCCTGTTAACCAGTTTTCAAGCACTGGGCTGCAATATGAGTGAAAAAGTGCATTTTCCAAACAGTTATCTGGACTACTTCCCTTAAAATCTTGATGCAACAACTAATGAGCAAGGAGATGATTCCACCAAGACATCAAGATCATGGAATCTAGGTGTCAAGGCATATGGAATATAAACATGATATCTGACTACTGCTGGTATCTGCAAAGAGACTGTTGTGATGTAAGTTATTCATGAAGCTATTGGAGTAGAAAAGACGTCTACACCTAACAGTTTCTACGGTGAAGGGGTGGGAACGGGATGCCAGCCTCGTAGGACGCTTGAATTCACGAGGCTTAGGGACAAGTGAGAGCAACTCCTCAGAGCAATTACCGTGGAAGTACTTGTAGAAAAGGCAGAGTGATGCAACATTCCGTCTGTGAGAGAGCGACTGCAGACGAGATGACAGATCAGGGCCAATCACATTGCATATCCGTCTCTGGATCTTATCAAGAACCCCGAGGCAACACGCAGGGGCCCCAGACCATAAATGGCAGCAATACTCCATGCAAGGTCGAATGGTAGACTTATAGACCTGGAGGATCGATTCAGGGGAGAAGAATTTCCTGGCTCGGCACAGGGAACCAACTTTTCTAGCGGTGGATGATGCAATTGACTCGATGTATTTGTTCCATCTCAGATCAGCGGACAGCGTGAGACCGAGCAGCCGCAGAGAGGAACTCTCGAGAAGTTGGTCCTCAGACATTCTGATGGGATGCAGGGATGGGTCCTTGTGGTGGTTAATGGAGAGCAATTTTGTTTTAGAGGCATTAAAGTTGACCATCCATAGAAAAGGTTCACTCCTTGAGTAGCTGAAATTCCTGTTTGACAGAAATATCTAACCTAAGATGTGTAATTAAACATTTTGTGTAATATATTTGTTAAACAATAAAAAGTATTATTTGATTTGTGTTGTGTTTCTTATTTCTACATTGCATTTAATGGCAAATTTGACATTTATTGGTAAAAAATGAATTCCTGCTTAGTAAAAAAAAAAACTTGACATAATAGAAAATTTCTGAGGGCATTTCTGAATTCAGTACCATCAAAGTGGATAGGAACAATTGTAAAAAGCAAGACAACTAAAAATATTTTTGAAAATGTTCCCCAGTGTAATCTATGTACAATAAAATGATTAATTCAGGTATTTCTTTCTATACCATATATTAAGAAAAATAAAATAATTATCAAACCTCATATAAATACTTAATTACTATTTAGTACTTTGAAGTCAGTGCCAATAATTTTCAGTTCTGTTCCAAATTACAGTGAAACAAGTATTTAGTTAAATAAAACATGAACACTATGAAAGGTATATAGGTGTTATATACCATACCTATGAATATAGGTGTTATATACCATACCTATGAACTCTAATGAGTATGTTCCACTCTTCATAAATATGTTGGACACTATTATAAGTGGGGGTAATATGCTGTCTAAGTAGTCCATCACTAACAGTGGTTTACCTACTTCACACCGCTGACAAGTATTGTATTTTGTTGATGTTATAAAGATTACCATTTCATTTCCAACCTCCGTTTTGGTTATTCCTCATTCAGTAACCCTTCCTGGATTACAACAGTGGGGTAACAAAGACTGAAAAAATATCAAGGGCATTATTAGTTCTATAAGGTTTTAAAGTTGGTGTCAATAGTTGATGAAAAAGTTGATGTGTAAGAGAACAAGTAGCTCTCTTCATCAAAACTAATTCAATAAAAGCATACACTGGCTGGATGAGAACATTTTTTCTCCTCAAATTGTTATGTTGTTAGAAGCTGCATAGCTATGACACACATCTCTCACAGTTCCCATTCTTGATATAGTAATCAACACAAAACAACAAAATATGACCTCATATACAATGCCTTCCACATATTTGGTAGTTACAATATGATGTACCACTTACATTTGTTAATGAAAAAAGAAATCTAGAATTCAAGATTCCCCAATTTGTTTCTCTCTATTTGTATCTACTTCTATGTATATTGCATTATTGAGTGCACATATCCAAGTAGCATAATCATTACTTTCTCTTACTGATACAAATTCATTTATACAAGCATAACAACAATATATATGAAAAAAGAACATGTAAACCTATGCAAAAAATTGTAACACTCCACCTTGCCTTGGCTTCTAATAAAACCAAGTTCTTGTAGTTTAGTAAGCAGCTGGATGTTTACTAGGCTCCCAAGGCAAAACAGAGTTGGGTTCAAACATCACTGAAAGGTCATCCTTTATTCCTAATCTTCTACTGTTTACTCACTGCCACAGATTGATAGCCTGAGTAAAGTTACAATAAAGAGCAACTAAATAATTGAAATCAAAGTAAATACTAGTCAAAATTAATAATGGCTAACAATGTTTCATCTAACAAAAAATTCAAAAAATAATACTGCAACAGACATTATGTTTTAATTCAGTAAAATTTTACTACTTAACTGTCCTATAGGATAATGGCCTAAAAGATAGAAGTGTTGTTTAAATGCATCTAGTTACCAGAGAGTTCAAGGCCTGGTGGAAGCAATACTCTTGTTCAATGGAAAAAGAAAAAAGCAGCATCACAAAGAATTATTATCTAGTACAATATATTCTTTAGCACAGATAGAAGAATGAGAATATTCCACTGATGTGAACTGAATAAAAGGCTTGATTTCATATTTGCAGAAAGTTGTTAAATAAGACACACACGCTGAAAAAAACTATTTACATTGTTCGGACTATCACCCTCATCTTTGTTGTCATATTTATCACAACATTTCGGCCATTGTACGCTCCAGCCTTCTTCAGGTGGTTGGAATGTCGAACTGAACCTTTTATTTCGCTCGCTGGGGTAGACTGTTCTAGTTCCATGTGCCATGTCTAATGGATGTCAGTTATCAGTTATCTCCTGTTAATTCCCCTCTCCAAGTTCTCCACCGCCTTAACCAGGTATCACACTCTTTGTCACTGGATCTAACTAACGCCTTTATCCACTGTACCATGTGTCCTTGAAACATTGTGACTATAACAAGTGAGGTGAAAATTACATTCTGAATAGATTAATAAGGATAATTTGTCATCTCAGAAATTTTAACATTTTCCAATAACAAGTCAGTATCTCAAGTTGGCCACTGATGCACAAGTCAACAAAAATCCCCAAAAAGAAATAATCTGTAATTAGGAACATAATTAGATTTTTAAAAATTATATTAGAAGTAACATGATATTCCAAACAAATTTTAAAATTTTGTAATATTTCAACTTATCAGTGTATCAGTCATATTACTCAGAAAAATTAAATTAATTTTAACAGTTATTACCCTATTTTTTAATATTTAAACATTTTTAGATATATTTAACATAAAGCTGCATAAAATACTTAATATACATAACTGTGTATTCCCATTATGACTGGTTTGAAAAGACATGTCAAAGATTAACATTAAACACCAATTGTTCATTTATAACTGTGGCAGACATGATGAGGCAGAACCTGGGACGAGCACAACTGGTTCCGACTTGCCTTTTCCCCGCCAAAAAAGAGCCCGTATTTGCTTAGCATGTAGGGCTACTGCAGTTGAAATGAAGGAGAAAAAAAGAAAGCACTTACTGCTCTGCCGTAATCCGTCCTCGGCCAGATAACGTAAAAGAATAAGGGGAGACTTGCATTGCCTTTTTATGCAATGAATATGCAATGCATTATGGGACAGAGACGGAATGAACTAAGGGATCGCATGAAGACGCAAGGGATTATGGGTATATGGACAAATATAAAAGCGCCTAGTTTTTCCCAGTTCGAGACAAGCTTGGAGTGACGTTCCCGGTTGGCGGCTGGAAAAGTCTGTTTGTGTGATTTTGAGACGGAATGACTAGAGGTTGGATTACCAGTTGGGAGAGCTCGAATTTACTCGCTGGTGGCCGTTTTCTTTTTATTTCACCACAATAACAAAGAACAATTTTCAAAATAAAAGTAAAGTGATTCAAATTTTTGTGCCTTCCATCAGCATATTTTCCATTGTCATAGAGTGGAATGATTCTTGCAAGAAAAATTGTCTGTCTTTCACATTTATAAATCTACCATTTGCCTGTGCATAGAATATTGCTGCTACATCTGGTTTGGTGCTTCTCATTCTATGTAAAGAGAGTCTTGATAAAATCCAAAGAAGAATCTGTGACATTATCAGTCCTGACCTGACATCTTGGCTTCAGTCACTGTCTCACTGCTGTAACGTAGCGTCCCTTTCTTTTTTTATAATTATTTTTTCTTAATAATTGTTCTGATGAGACTTCCTCTGTGGTAACTAGACTTCACAAATTTAAGTGCATTATTAGATTGACAACTAGATATAATTTTAGTTGAAATTGCTAGATGTAACCATAAGTTCTATGCTAATCATTTCTTTGCCCACACTTCGCTGTTGTGGAACTCTCTTCTGACTTCTTGCTCTCCTGTCAGCTTTGATCTTCAAAAATTTAAATGCAATGTCAATTGGCATCTTCTGTTTTCTTGAACCCTGTTCTTTTGCCATGTTGGTTTTTTCCACTCTTAGTAATTCTTTGCATCCTAGTGGTTTTTATTGCCTTGCTTAGGTCAAAATGATATAATAATAATTAAAAAGATCATCAACATCAGACTTTTTAGAATTTTAAAATTCTATTGGAATTCTACAAAATAAGAATGTTGTGTGTGTAAATGAAATAAAAGCTACAAAAGAACTTGCTGAAAAATTCTAACACTTCTGTTACAGTGATATATATTATGTTTTTTATAATTCTGTTTTCTGACCTGAAAAACAGAAGTATTTCCCTTTTGTATATAAAATTTATTCTTGCTGGATTTGAAAATTTATGAAGCTTATAGAATATAAATTGTAATTTAAATCTAATTTTGAATGTTAATTCATCTTTTCTGATACACAATTTACAGTTTTACAAATTGACAAAACAAGAGAACAAAATATAAAATTTTATATTTTACCTAGTTTCAAAAATTTGCAGCCTTTTCCAAAAACCCTTACTGTAGTAAGGTAAAGGTCTCTGTTTTTATCAACAATTGCAAGTCGTCTTTCATTTGATGGTCCTGACTGATCAAGAGCTACTTCTACAACCTCTAACTAGAAGAAAAAAATTGATACATGTTAAATATACATGAATCTGTAGAATTAGATGGAATTTTAAAAAATAGCAGACTGGAATTTCATGAATTCTTTTATGGCTAAGAATGACAAGAAAACACCAATATACTTTATCATATTTCAAACCAATTTCCTTTGAATTCATAACTCACTGCAACAGATAAAAGAAATGGTGACCTATTTTCCTAGTCTTGTTAAAAGTACAATCAAATTTAACTAGCTACAGCAATAATAAAGGATTAAAAGAAGTAAAAATTATTAGTCATACAATATAATGAGCTTTTGATGAAAAATATCATTATAATGCAAGAACTATAAAAGAACAGAAATTAAAAAGACAGAAAATAATGATATTCATTATATTTAAATTTTTGAAAATCTAAGCTATTCCAAAAGCAAGAAGTGTGAGAAAAGAAAATGTTAGCATAGAACGTATAGTTATGCCTCACCATTTCAACTATAAAGTGATGAGAACTTGCCACCAATTTAGTTCTTCACTTAATTCATAAAGTCTAGGTAGCATAGAGGAAAGTTCATCAGAACAATTACTATAAAATTACTTATAGAAAAGGCACAGGGAAGTTACATTACAGTGGTAAGAAAGTGACTGAAGGCAAGATGCCTGGTCAGGACCAATAACATTGCAGATTCTTCTTTGGATTTTATCAAGAAACTGAATGAGACCATATGTGGCAGCAATATCCAATGAAAGGTAGATTTATAAATATGTAAGATAGATTCAGATGAGAAAAAATTTCTAGCACAAAAGAGTGAACCAACTTTCCTAGCAGCAGGTATAGCAATTGATTCAATATAATCTTTCCATTTCATGTCAGCAGAAAACATTAGCCAGAGAAGGAATGATGAGTCACTCTCCTGGAGGTTAGCATTAGCCATACTGATGGAAGGTGGAAAGAGTTCTCTTAGATGATTAATAGAGAGCAGTTTTGTTTTGGAGGCATTAAAATTAGCAAGTTGTTCCTTGCCCCAGTTAAAAAAAAATAATTTTCTATGAAATAACATATTTATTATTTCAATATATGACCAACACTAGTATCAGACTTATTTGATTTTTGTGCATGTGTGTGTGTGTGTGTGTGTATATATATATATATATATATATATATATATATATATATAAAAGACATCTCATTCGATAATCTAGATAAGTTTTGTCTACTTATTTTCAATAGGATCCTCTCATATTCATGGACAAGCTTCTTCTTATCCTTATTAAAGAAAGAGAGAAAATTACCATGTTGATACATATTCATTTATTCTGAGTACTTTTGATATTAGCACAATGTCATCATTAGTGTGTTGTTTTTTTCTAAAACAAATTATGTTTATCTGAAAGTTAATTTTTTTTTAACTGTGAAGTGAAAAACACTAATGTTATATACTGTATGATATAAATTTCATGATGTAAACATCAGGAGAGGTTTGAAATGTCCATGTTCTTTAAAAAAAAACAATTAGTTAAAACCATGATATTTTAAACTATCTACTGTAAACATTTTAAAGCATTTGTGCAGTATTCATAATTAATTTTATTAAGAGTTGGTTACAATTTTTTCATTTTTTTTTTTTTTTTTTTAAAGCTTATCACCCCAAGCAAGGCTGGAGGCCACTAGCACGCAAGGGGTTACAGAAGGTTTGGAGGAAGAGCAGATAGGAGTGGTAAAGGAGAGGATGTGGAGAAAGATAGTGGATCAATCAAGGCAAGGGGGTTACAGAAGATTTGGAGCGAGAGCAGATAGGAATGAAAGGTGAAAGGATGTGGAGAAGGGAAGTGGATAGATCAAAGCAACTGGAGATGTCGATTGACGTTACACTTAAATAGTTGGAGAATGTATTTGTCAGGGAAACAGGAATAAGGAAGGGAGTTCCACAGGTGAGATATGCGAGACATAAAGCTATTGGAGTAGAAGAGACGTCTACATCTAACAGTTTCAACGGTGAAGGGGTGGAAACGGGATGCCAGCCTCGTAGGACGTTTAAATTCATGAGGCCTAGGAACCAGCGAAAGCAGCTCCTCGGAGCAATTACCGTGAAAGTATTTGTAAAAAAGAGAGAGCAAGGCGACGTCGCGTCTGTGAGAGAGCGACTGCAGACGACATGACAGATCAGGGCCAATTACATTGCATATCCGTCTCTGGTTCTTATCAAGAACCCTGAGGCAAACAGCAGGGGCTCCAGACCATATATGGCAGCAATACTCCATGCAAGGGCGAATGGTCGATTTATAGATTTGGAGGATAGATTCCGGAGAGAAAAATTTCCTGGCTCGGCACAGGGAGCCAACTTTCCTTGCGGTGGATGATGCAATTGACTCGATGTATTTGTTCCATCTCAGATCAGTGGCCAGCGTGAGACCGAGCAGCCGCAGAGAGGAGTTCTCGAGAAGTTGGTCTTCAGACATTCTAATGGGATGCAGGGATTGATCCTTGTGGTGGTTAATAGAGAGCAGTTTTGTTTTAGAGGTGTTAAAGTTAACCATCCATTTCTTGCCCCAGTTCACAACCGATTGGAGGTCCTTTTCTATTCGAACTGCCAGGTTAACTTTGTCAGCATCACTAGATATGTGTTTGAGGCAGGAGTAAATTGTGGTGTAGTCCGCATAGATGCCGACTTGGGAATCTATGGCGTCAGGAAGGTCGTTTATGAATATGAGGAACAGAGTAGGGCCTAGGATGGAGCCTTGAGGAACACCTGCGTTAGTGGGATAGGAGCTAGAGATGAATCCATTGAGAATGACCTTCAATTCACGGTTTGACAGGAATGATTGTATTAGGTCAAACAATCGGCCTGTGATACCATAACCCTGGAGCTTGTGAAGAAGGCCGGCATGCCAAACTCTATCAAATGCTTTGGAGATGTCTAGGGCCACGGCACGAGCTTCACTGTTATTATGAATAGCTTGGTAGACAAATTCAGTGATGGCCGTAAGCACATCGGCTGTAGATCGGGCAAAGCGGAAACCATACTGCTTGTCTGAGAGCAGATCATGGGATATCAGGTGATTAATCACTTCGGTGTTGATAATGGCCTCGAAAACTTTGCCGAAGAGGGGTAGGAGACTGATAGGACGGTAATGAGAAGGGTCGGAGGGGTCACCAGAGTTCTTAAAGACAGGAACAAGGACTTCCAGCAGTCAGGAAAACAAGACTCCTTGAGGCAGTGGTTGCATAATTTAGAGAGGGCAGGCGCCAGTTCAGGCGCGCATTTCTTCAGGACAATGGCTGGTATCCCGTCACTACCAGTATCCTTGTGGTGATCTAAGTTAGAAATAATGCCCAATACCAACGACGGGGATAAGTGCAATCCGTTCAAAAGGGCCTCGGTTCTGGGAGGGAAATCGAGCATGGGTACCCCGGAAGAGTCTAACGTTGAATTGGAAGAAAACTTCCAAGCAAAGCATTCAGCCTTGTCGGCAGAGGTGGTCAGGACCTCAAACTGATCGAACAGGAGAGGAATGGAGGATTTGCTATTGTTCAGAACGCTCTTGCAGAGGCGCCAATAATCTTTGGAGCCGAATTTGCGAGATGCAATATGTTACTTCATCCGAGGAGCAAATAGTGACTTAGCTTCGTTGAGGATACGCTTAGATAGCTTCAAGAATTTTTAGCTTATGTTTATTATTTTCATGAAAAAGTATACATGTATTTTCAGCAAGAATTTTCTTAAATTGCAAATGTGGACAGGCATGTTGTTGTAAATGTTGTAATAAGTTTGATGCATCATTCAAATGAAAACTCAACCATCAAGATAACGTAGTAGTAGTAGTAGTAGTAGGATGACCAACATATATATTATTTTTTCTGTTGGAGATACAATCTCCCAAGGGACATTTAAATTTATATACAATGTTGGTTTTCTGCAACATGTAAGTTGGTGGGTAGAAGTCATTACGAATGATTAAATTGGATATATTGAATTTAGTATAGTATATAATTAATTTTATTTTTTTACTAGGATCTGTGTTTGTTTTATATTTTTTAGTTCACTGTAGAAAATCTGTTTTGTGGATGAATTAATTTTTGCATGGTTTATTTGTTTTTTTTTTATAATTGCTATTTTATAGTAATTAGGACATTCAATCTTATAGTTAAGAATGCATGAATTTATGCTTGTAGGTTTCTTATATGGAGAGATAGTGAATTTATTATTATTAGTGTTTATCAATATACCTAGAAAAGGAATTTTAGTACTATTAATGTTTGGAATAAATGAATATGGTAATTTTCTCTCTTACTTTAATAAGGATACTAAGAAGCTTGTCTGTGAACATGAGAGGATTTATAGAAAATAAGTATACAAAACTTGTCTAAATTATTCAATGAGACATCTTGTAATGAAAACATGCTGCCTATATGTGTGTGTGTGTGTGTGTGTGTGTGTGTGTGTGTTCTTAAATGTCTGATTTTTTACATGTTGCTGAAAAGATGCCTTTTGGTTTTTATCTACTTCATAAAGTAAATTTGTTAAAACCAATATTTTAAATGAACAGTTTATTCTCCAGACATCTGACTTAAATAATTGGAAACTTTATTAGTCGAGTCATCATTAAAATTAAAAGAAAAGTAGCATATTAATAAAAAATAGTTATCCATACTTTGTAAATATTTCTCCTTGAAGAAAGGAAAATGTGAATATAAGGAGAGTGTTTTATGATTAACAAACTGCACCTGAAGGAGTAACTAATTTTCTTATGTGGTTCAATAGAAACTGATTCCAGAATATATTCTGAAAGCAGTAAAGGAATCTGTGAAAATGTGTTCTCTTTTTTGCAGGACAAGGCACCCGCTCTGAAGACTAGCAAGACAATGCTTTATTAAAGAATCTGGTGCTTAAATACATATACCACCCACTCTGCTCACCAAATTTTACTCCATCTATTTCTGAACCTTATGATTAAATAAAGGTTCAGATTGAAAATTCCTTGAAGATTAACCAGATCAACAGACACTTGACGAAGACTGGAGAATACAACAGTTAAAAGACTTTGATGATAATAACAACAAAGATAAGGATGCTAGTCCCACTCTAAATAATGTAAATAAGACAGTTACAATTAATGTGAAATTTTAGTAATAAAAGATAAAATTCTTTATAGTCTTCAAAAATCATAGCTATGTAATATTATTGTGTAAGCTGACCAATGTACTATTGTACCCCACAGACAAGTCTACATATAATGTATAGGAAATCTGGGAACTTAAATTTAAACTGCAAAATAAAGAATCCACAAAAAGAGTTTTAATAAGATTGTGGAAATATTTTACATTTAATTTTTACTCATCATATGCAATATCATATATTAGGTTGAGTCATCAGTAATTTCTGTTTTGGGGAACAAATTGTAATGATGGATATATTATCCTAAATACTATGTGGCAATTAAGTATAAATTTGGAGTACACTAACAGATCTTAGTTTTTGCATGACAGTGGCAGTGTATAAAGTGGATTAAAGAATAAATATCTCAACTACACTACTGAAGAGACTCAAATTTTCTTAGTAATTCACAATCAGAATTCTTCATCAAAAACAAAAAAAATATTTTATTAGATTGAGCATATAAAAAGTAGTATATGAACCTTTGATTATATGTTGTAAATCATATATAGAGAATAGCAACCTAGTTAACTACTGAACCAGAAATCATTTAATCAGAGAAACAGTAGAAATAAAACTGATAATGAGAAACCATTCAAGTAGCTAGAAACTATAGCAAACATGAATAAAAGCTCAATCTAGTATGACTATCCTTTATTTTAAATACATATTTATTAGCTGAATGGGCATACATTTTTCATTTAATCCATAGTCAATGACAGGAATTATACATAAATATGTGAAATAAAAAACTATTTACATATTCTTTTTGAGCTAAATAAATGCTACTGTGAATAACTATTTCATCATGAAATCAGTATCTGATTTATAGACATATAACTGAATAGGATTACACACTTCAAATTCCATATGTTCATACACACATGTAAAGTTAAATAAGAATTTGACAGAATGGGCAGTAAAATAATTTGGTTAAATTTTTACCTTGACACATTTAATCAATATTTCAGTGAAATCAGAAAAAATAATTTGATTATAAAAGAACAAAACCTACATTACTGAAATAATTTATATTAAGTATCTGAAGGCTTGCTCTTTACTTTAACTGTATGCATACACAAATAAAAGAAGGCAGAAAAATTCACAATCTGACCCACTTCAAAAGATCACATCTGTTTTTAAATATCACCTTATATTTCCAAGTAAAATCACATTAACCAACAAGCATCTGGTGGGTAAATTCAAAAAGAGTGTGCATTGTGACAATAACCATTCTTTTCAAAGACAAGATAGGACACTATTTGACACTGGTAAATGAAAAGAAAGGGGTTATATCAAAAACATAGTTTGGAATGAAGCAAGAAGGGTTACCAAATAGAATGATGGACAGACCAAGAGAAAGAAGGAAGATTTCTCTTTTCCAAAAGGGAAAATATTAATTTTTAAGAAACCAGAAAACATTACTTGAAGGAAAGATATATTACCACAAGGAAGCCATGTGGCGATCTTTAAGCTGACAGCAGGTTAATGAGGCAGCTCGAGACAAAAACACAATATAAATAAGAAAGAACAGATTTGATCAGAGGAATAGGCCTTCTTTCTGTAACCTAGGGTGCTTGGAGTACAATGACCATGGTAAGGTTAGAGGAATAGCTGGCTGGAGGAATCACCTGGTAAATTTCTGATTTTTAAGAAAAACCAGTCTGAGAAAATTTTGCTGACAAGAAAATCCAAATGATAATTTTAATTAATGACCATAAGTTAAGCCACGCCAAGTGGTCGAGAGCAAGATTGGTCAAAGTGTAGTCAAGGGGCAGGCGCAGGTGAAATATCAGAGGAATTAACCATGCCCATTGGGAAGTATTGGTGAGAGGTAACAAAATGAGAAGGAAAGAGTTCAGGCAGATTGATATCCTGTGACCACTCTTCTTGGAAGAAGGAATCTCCCCAAAATTGGGCATGTAATTAATTTCCCAGAGCTAGACAACAATAGGCTCTTATTGGCAATTATGGGATACCAGAACCCTAGGCTGCATCATACCCCATGCCAGTTTTGGGTGAAGGTCCATATAAACAGGAGATTGGAGTGGCTAAGAGACAGTTGTTCCAGATACCAGACAAGAGATGACTCCTTACCTGATCTCATGTGACTTCCTACCTGAAAGACATATCCAACATAGGCCTTGTACCAGAAGTCTTGTTCAGAATTAGCTAAACCAACTGAAGTGTCATGTTTAACTTACGAAGTAGGAAGGGTCGATATTTTTTCTGTATGTAGAACTAATAATTTTTAATATCAAGAATTAACCAACTTCTGTACAAAGTTTATACATATATATATATATATATATATATATATATATAAGACATTTTCTTTTACTCAAATTTTTTTTTTTACTTTTTTTTCTGCCCAGACCAAACCAATACAACAATTCCTGTTGATGATTCGATCTTTGCCAGCCTTATGATCAAAATCAAACACAATGTGGGCAAAGGCAAGGCTTGGATTGAAGTAGTCAAGTTATCGATCAACCATGGGGATTGGACATCAGATGGACCAGCTGAGAAGAAGGCTACAATATCCATTCAGTCTATAAGTAAAAGTTGGAAAAATATATGTAAAGTATGAATGTGAAGGAAACAGCTGGTGGTGTAATATATTTCTTATTATATATAGGTGGTATGGTTTTGTAGCTACTTCAGAATACCTGAGATTTCAAGGAATTAGATAGAAGGAAATATTGCACAAAACCCCAAACTGCATCTAGTTGAGTGTGCTAAATATAAGCCAGACAACTGCTGCTGAAAAAGTTTGTTTATACTGTGAGATACTGCAAGAGCATACTGGGTTAGTGGTAATAATACTCCAGTGCCCTTCAAAATACCTAGTCCTAAAGTTATCATTTAATGAAGACTTTGCTTGGAACATGACGGCAGATGAATTTCAGTAGTGTGCATGTGGAAATAAATATGCATGCACACGATTTTTGCTGTATTTAATAAAACCTACATATAAATTCATCTCAGTGGTTGTGATCACTGAATTGCCAATGACTAACAAATACAAGCTGTCAGCACCCAGACAAAAAACACCAAAATTTGAGAGACAAGTGAATATCATGATTGAAAACTTTAAAATTAAAGTCAAAGTAACCCTGAAACAGAAAAGAAAAGTGGTACTTCAGTCCCTTTCTCATTGATGGGATGTGGCTTCTTTCTGTCTTTCCGACAAATATTTTCATAGCAACTGCTCTAATGAGCTTTTTTCTTTGGTACCCAACCAGATGAATTTAAGCATGATACTAGATTGGCAACTAGGTTTCACTGTTGTACTGTAGAACTAGTTAGATGTAACTGCCAATTCTTTTCTTTTCTCACACTTCCCACCTTGCTTTTCTTGATAACTACAATCTTCAAAAATTTAAATTCAATGTCAATTGCCATCTTTTTTTTTTTTTTTTTTAACCCTGCTCCTTTTTTATCATTTCCTCAATCCTCCCCAGTCTTCTCATTCTCTTTCACTTCATGTAACTCCATGCAGTCAGTGTCACCTTGCTTGGAATGAAATGTTTAAAAAATAAAAATAAAAATTAAGAGACAACAATAGCACTAACTTCTCAAAAAAAAGTTTCAAAACAGATTTTTTGGTAAATTTTGTTGAAAGATTTGAAACATACCAAGTTAGCAAAGAAACTTACATTTATAGATATCAATGAGAGAAAATATGCCATTCTGCTGATAAAATTAAATTTAAGCTCAAAAGCCAAAATCAAAGCAGAAAGAAGCCAAATAAGCAACAACAGATAAAACAAGTTTTCAGAATACACAGAAAGCAATCTGCTTCCATGTTCTCAATCTAATGAAAAACTGTCCAGAAAAAAAAACAAAAACAGGTGAAATGTTAGTGGCAACATTTGTTAAAACAATATCATTTCTCCCCCTATATGGTTAAAATATGAGCACCACATGTAAAACTGAATATGGATCTAAACCAAACAGTTCCCAAATGTAGTTACATTTGGGAACTGTTTGGTTTAGATCCATGTGTACACAATTTTTTGCTAAAAATTCTAAAACTTCTGAATATGCTTCCCTGCATCATCTATTTATGTCTTCTACCACAAAATCAGAAAAGCAAATTTTTTGTAAGGATCCCTTCAAGTGACTGGCATCAGGTTCAACATTCTGGAGTAGATAGTATAAACTCTACTTCCACAACCAGCTTAGCTTTGTACAAGGAATATCTTGTTGCTTAAAGACCAAGAGCTTTTATAGCTGATCACAAGATTCTCAAAGTGGATATTAAGGAGTCTAGGAGTAATAAAATGAAACTTTTTTATACACAAATTTGGTTTTTTTTTTAGATTTTGTCTGTGAGGAGATGTTTCAAATTATTTTGTTACACATAACCAGGTGTAAAAGCAAAAATGTCCAATTTTAGATTAAGCTTTGAACTATTGTAGCTTAGAAATGATTAAAGATATCTTAATGGAATCCTCCAAGATATTTATAACAGTGTTGGACTCTACTTTGAGCAATAAGAATGTATAATTACTCTCCAAGTTTAACAGAAGAAGTGTGATGAAATCGATCATGAACAAAAATGACATGTTCATCATTAATTAATCATAGCTAAGGATCAGAAGCTGATGAAGGATTGAAATAAAATTCTAATATATATATATATGATTTCAGGATCATCTTCCAACTTATTCAAGATGATCTTCACCCTCTCTAACCTTCTGTTCTGGAGTAACAAGATGCCTCACACATTTCACATATGATTTCATCTTCAAGTCTTTTTTCACTGTTCTTTCGATTGTCAGAACTGAAACTTCTCTCTCACATGCCAATTGTCTTATGGATTGAGTTGGATCTTTTCTAATTGATCTCTTTAGCTCTAAGTTGAAATAATGATCCCTCTTTCTGTTGTGACCTTCTGATTCAGTTTTCCTCTCTATTGTTCTCTTTAACTTATTCAACATTCTCTTGATGCTTCTTGAATGGACTTTGAAGATCGAAGCCAGAGTATGAATGAAGACTTGAATGATCTTTTTCCTCTCATCATTGCTCATTTGGGAAGACAGTAGGGTTGACAGAAAACGGTTTTAACCTGTTCTCTTTCTAGCTGAATAACTCAAAGAGTTTTTCAGTGATTCTTACAACAAATAGTGTCAAGATAGCTAAATGTCTTATTTGAAAACCTGGAGAAAAGAAACTCAATTTGTTTAGTGTTTTTTTTTTTAGATATTAAACATTTTGTGAGATGGACAATTATGTTGTAACACGGTTTGGACAATTTTGCTGTTACACCCAGTGGAATCTAATCACTGCAACTTGTAAAGTTTGAGGCTTGCATGTGTAAATCAGTCATCACTTTTTTCAGTAAAACTTTATTTTTTATTTTCATTTGTTTGAGGAGACTCTATAGATGGGATCTTTATTTGACATTTTCCCACTTCATTCTTATTTCTTTTGGTTGTAGTAAAATGTTTATCTTCTTCAAAATTTAAAATCTCTTCAACTTGTTAGATTTCTACTGAACCATCATTAACATAATGTTTTGAAACCAATTGCTGCCCTTTTTGCATGGCACCAATCATCTATTTTATTTTAAAAATCATCTATGGTCAAATCAGACTGAAAACACTGGTTCTTATTCAGTCACTGAAGTTAAGCAGTGTCAAATGAGGTCAGTACTTAGATAGGGAACCACGTGAAAACAGCTAGCATTGTAAGCAACCTTCTACAAACCAAAATCTTTATCTGCTTTTAATGACCCACAAAAGGTTGATAAATTCTGAAAAAATATAACAATAATCAATATCTTAGAAATTAGCTGCTTTAACTTTTCATTTCCTTCCACTGTTAACTTCTTGCAACTGAGTTTGGTGATTCATACAGCATAACCATGTAAGTATGCTTTAGTCACTTTATATTTGTCTACATGAAATTTGATAGTTATTTTAATTTTGACTTTTTACTGTATAACAAAGTTTGTTAAAATATAACCCAAACTGAATGCACCAGTTTTTCCTGTTATGAGACCTCATTTATTAACAGAATGTATGCACTCCTTGAATTGTTCCAGTATTTTTCTCTACTAAATCTGATCTATAAGTAGCAGAATCACAGTAAACAAAAATTTTCATTAACTATAGTTATTAATTATAAACAAAAATCAATCAGAATGATTACTAAATGTATTGACAGAGGTGAATTTATAATTTTGAAACACTTTAATGCAATTCTAATAAAATAATTCTACTTACTGGGATTGGAATGAACTGACTTGTTCACAGCAAGTAACAAAGAAAAACAACTGGCTGCTATTGCATTGATTCATCAGATAAATGTTAAAACAACAGATTTTTTTTTTTTTTTAAACCATTCAGTGTGATCTCAGTCTGCCTATTAGACTCATAGTGTCACAAAATATCTTTGTGTTAAATTTCAGTTGAATTCATTGAATAGCTTTGCTGTTTCCATACATATAATTTTCATGACAAGAGAAATTGTTAATGATGCTTAATTAGTAACAATTACATGAGATTCATTTTTAGAAACCACTAATTTAAACAGAAGATAAAAACATTGCTTATATTTATATCAGCAACTCAGAGTATGATTGGCATTAAACAAATACTTAAATATGTATAAGAGATATAAATACTTTTATTTTAACCTTTCAAATAAGCAATGTTTTACTAACCTGGTGTGAAATTGGTTTACCATCTCCAACCAGCCTTCCAGAGTTAGTATCAAAAACATGAATAACTGAAATAAAGAAAAAATAGGAATTAAAAATACAAAATAAACCATTAACAAATCAAATTATATTTAATAGCCTTGATTGATGAGTAATATTGTAATAAGAATGAATATGAATGAATGAATCATATAATCAGATAATTTTTAAGTATTGCTATGCAGATAATTTCAATCAAAAACAAAATCTCCATATATTTGCTTACTTATCCTGAAATCTGTAAAGAAAAAGTCAAGTGTTAAATCCATAAATGAAACAAGATACCAACCAAGGTACACAGAATAGAGACATATTTTACTACTTTTAATGCAACTTTCAAGGAACTGAGAACAAGATATGAATGACAACTCATTTTATATGGATATATTGAACACTAAGTGATGTCTATTCTGAGGTCATAGAAAGTTACAGGCCTCCATGACATCAGACTTTCTTTTCCATGGGCCCAGCCAAGAGCGATCATTTCTCAACTAACATTCTGGCATAGTTTCTGCATGAATTGTAACAATATTTTTGCTTACTCAAATGATATCCTTTTCTATGTAAGAATTCTGACCAATTGTGATTTGCTTAATTTGTTTACTGTGTTTTGACCAATCAGAGGGATAGATTCTACTTTTGCCCTTAACTGTTATTTGATGTACTCATTCAGAATGGCATTTATATTTATGTAAATATTTGTTAAGTGTTAGATTTACAAAATAGTAATTTTTTTCCAATCAAAAGCTGATAGACAAGTTTACAAGTTTAGAAATAATATGATTTTATATTTTCTATAATTCAGCAGTTTTAGAAAATACAATGACAATCAAGTTTGTAGGAATAGATTTATAAAAACAATATCTTATCCATGAGTGTAATTTCAGCTGTATTTTTCAAATCTCTTTCTCGCTCACAGATACCATCATCATCATCATCAACATCATCCCCTTGATGTTTGTAATCATAGGGGGGATTCAAATGCAGAAGCCACACTGAATCTCCTCCACAATGGTTTATCAATGGAAGTCATCAGTAGTTCAGGTATAGTCATAACATTTAACATTGTCCAACCAGTTTTTGCATTGGCATCCTCTCTTACATCCACTTTCAATGGTGCCTTCTATGATCATCTTGCACAGGCTGTCATGCCTTGTAATGTGTCCAAACCATGCCATTTTTTTCCATTTGATAGATAAAAACATTTTGAAACACTATCTTTTATGAGATCTGGGGTAAAACAAAAATGCTTATACTAATATTAAAATATTTAATGAGTATAAGGTTAAACTGTATGCTACAAGATAATCCTTTTTCAATTTTGTTGCAATTAGTTTTCTCAATAAAAGCAAAACCATATCAAAATGCTCTTTATCGAAATAAAAAAGCAAAATAAAAATGGAAAAAATAATTATATTTTAAAAACCATTTGCAAACATGTTTTAACCATAAAAGTTTATTCAATAAAACCATCCTCAGCCTCAAAGAAAGCCATAATATGGCCTAAAAAGTGACTGCATTCTAAAATCAGGTTGTTCTCATTGATGCGGTAACTTTCAATGAGTCTTTATTATTTGCTCTTCTGCTCAATGACATGACACATTCTGTAGTCCAAGGAATACAAATTAGAAGAGATAAAAAGCCTTATGTTGTAGATGACATGATCATGAAAATTCTTGGTGGACAATCCTACATATTATGGACTATATAGGAAAGAGAAAAGTCCTGATAGAACATGTATGACATTACTGGGCCACTTCATTAATCCAGAACTTCACCACTGTGTTTAGCACTACAATGCTGAGAGCAGCAATGATGCTGAAGCCTTGTAGAAGTGGCATAGCATGACATGACTTTCATTGCTCACCACCTTCAGAACTATTATGAATTTATCATGAATCTTTATAGGTACTTCCATGGGGTTCACATAGAACCACTTCTTGTTCATCTTCTGGTCCTGGTTGAAAAAGAACCAGATTATGTTGGGCTCCTCAAGCTTGTTCTATAACTGTTTTGATCAGATCACATGGCTCTCCAAGGTTTTGTTAGACATGAACTACTCTATGTGAACTCTTCCTGACGCTATAAATACTGCGCCTCTCAAGAGAGAGGGACGAGACAGAATCGAGTCAAGCCAATAGTAGTTCACTCCAAACCAGACTTCCACATCTTGTATTATTATTTCGTGTAATATATCTTTGTTATTTCTACTCTTGTGTTCGTGTTGTTCTTCCTTGGTCCTAACCTTGGATCATAACAGTGGCGACGAGGATATTGAAGAAACGAAGTTCTAAGTGGAGAATCTAAAAAAAAACCTTTTTGCTATTGGTTGTTCATAACAGTGGTGACGAGGATATTAAAGAAACAAAGTTCTACGTGGAGAATCTCTAAAAAAATAAAAACCTTTTTGCTATCAGTCATCCATAACAGAGGCGACATAGGTATTGAGAAAAGAAAAGAAAACAAGTTCTACACGAAAAAAAAAAAAAAGAAAATTTTTTTATTTTGGACACCAAACTTAACAGTGGTAACAAAGACACAAATTTTACCTGTCAGCCAGTACAGAATCGAATTCTACGCAGGAAAATTTTTCATACTAAGGTTCCAGAACAACAGGCAACAAAGACCTGAAGTCTACACTGAGAAAAAAAGGAAAAATAGTTACACAAAATTACGGTGTAAATATGGAAGACTTTAAGTCAACCATATTGGAACTAATGAAAATGCAATTCGAGCAGCAACAAAAAAATGAGGAAAGACAGGCTAGGCTCGAAGAAAAACAATTAGAAATTCAACAGAAAAACAAAAAAAAACTATTGGAAATTCAACAGAAAAACAAAGAGAAGCAACTTGAACTACAAGAATTACTACTACGGGCAGTAACAAATAAAGAACAAAATTCTGGAAATGAAATAGCATTCTCGCAAAATGCTATATGGAGCTCTATCAAAGACTTCACTTATGCACCGGACGAAGACAAAACCTTCACAGCTTACTTCAGAAGATATGAAGATTCATATGAGTTTGATTGCGGGAATTGGTCAGATGCAAAAAAAGTATGTCTACTACTGAGAAAACTAGGGTCAAGCGAATACACTAAATTCGTAGACTACATCCTACTGAGGAAAACGAATGAGTTGACTTTCAAGGAAGCCGTGAAACTTTTAACAGAATTATTTAGTCCGAACACTTCACTATTCCACAAAAGGTAGAAATGTTTAAATTTAACAAAAAAGGATAGCGAAGACTATATAACATTCGCTTCCATAGTAAACAAACACTGTGATGATTTTAAGTTATCTGAACTCAGCCCTGACAATTTTAAATGTTTGATATTCGTCCAAGGCCTGGTTTCGACTAAAGATGAGGAGATCAGACGGAGAATTCTAACAAAACTTGAGAGTGAACCAGAATTGACGCTACAAAAATTGGTTGAGGACTGTCAAAGATGTATAAGCGTAAAAAAGGAGTTGAAAGATATAGAAGAGTCTGGTGTCACTCACATACGAAAAGTACAATGACAAACACATTTTTCTCCCTCCTCAAAAACAAAACAAACAAATTATTTTACAACAAAAAGTCAAATGAAACTGCAGAAGAAACTACCACCCAGTCCATGCTATCACTGTGGGACTTTGCATTGGTACATAGATTGTCCATCTGTCGTACAATAAAGTGGGACATAAAAGTTCACATTGTAAGGCAAAGAAAGAAAGCAAAAGCCGAGTAAGAGTCACTAGAACTGACCAAGCACACAAGATAAATATATGAAAATACGTACAAGTAGAAATGTTAAACAAAAAAATCAGATTACAATTAGATTCTGGATCAGATTTAACCATTATTAGCTTACAGACGTGGAAGAAATGAAACAAACTGACCATGTTGAGAACAGATAAAAAGCCAGGTCGGTAACAGGAAGAAAAATCAAATTTGAGGGAGAAATTATCACAAATGTGACGTTCAGCAGTATGAGCAAGAAATTAAAGATGTATCTTCTAAAAAATACAGAAAATTTATTTGGAACTGACTGGATGCAGAAATTTGACCTCTGAGATTTACCGATAAATATGTTCTGCCAAAAAGTGGAAAGGTTATTGACCGAGGCAGAGAAATTGAAGGAGAAATTAAAGGAGAGTTTCCCCAATGTATTTTCAGCCGGCCTTAGGAGATGTAAAAAAATGGCGGCCAGAATCGAACTAAAATAAAATGTACAAGCCATTTTCAAGAAGAAAAGAAATGTACCTTTCGCATCATTAGAAAAAATAGACGAAGAGTTGGACAGACTCGGGAAAACCGGTATATTGACAAAGGTGGAATATAGTCAATGGGCCGCACCTACGGTTTACGTGAAAAAGAAATCGGGTGAGATATGAGTATGCGCTGATTTCTTGATGGAATTGAATGCAGTGATTAAGGATTATCACTATCCTCTCCATCATCCAGAGGAAGTTTTCACAAAGTTGAACGGAGGAAAATTTTTCGCAAAGATAGACTTGAGTGAAGCATACCTACAAGTACCAGTAGATGAGGAAAGCTCGAGGTTGTTGTGCATACACACATAAAGGGTTATATAAGTTCCAGAGATTACCATTCTGGATCAAGGTTGCGCCGGCAATACTTCAGCAAATAATGGACACTATGCTAGGCGGACTGGATTTCACAATCACATACCTTGATGACATACTGATAAATAGCAAAAATATTGAACAACACTGGGAACACGTTCAAGAGGTTTTCAGGCAGATACAAAACTACGGTTTTAAGGTAAAGGAAAATAAATATGACTTCTTTATGAATGAGATAAAATATCTGGGCCATATTATTGACGAAGAAGGAAGAAGACCAGACCCAGAAAGGGCCACGGCAATAAAAAAAAATGCCGGCTCCAAAAAATTTAGCCAAATTACAAAGCTTCTTGTAAATTATTATCAAGAATTTATTCCTAACATGCACAAATTACACGCACACCTAAATGAACTGTTGAAGAAGGAAAAAGTTTGGGAATGGTCATATGAATGTCAGAAAACTTTCGACAAAATCTGATGATTTACACCTACTTTGTAACCTCCGCAAATTCTAAAATCACCATTAGGTTTTCTTAAAATTACAATAGGTGATGCCTGTTTGCTGCCTCCAGGTTCTACATATTGAAGAATGTCTTCGTCTACCATTTTGCACAGATTATAAACTCCCATTAGCTTTATATGAATGGGAAGTCTACAGCTTTCAAAATACGATGGATTGATATTTCTTTTTAACTTAAGGCTCGCTTTATAATTTTTTAATGTCCCAGTTTTGGGACTTCCCATATTCATAGCATTAAGTAAATATGTGTTATTAATATTTATCAAATCAGTTCCTACTAAACCGTGACTTTTTATACAGTTTACAACCATAATAGTGATGGTTTCAAATGTATTTTTTGTTTCAAAAGTGCCTTGAAAGGACCCTAATACTTTTATACACGTTCCATCAAACTGTCTTAAAATTATTAAGCTTTTCTTTAATTTTGGTTTTGATAATTGTTCCCAAAAATTCTTCAGAATAAGGGTTATTTCATTTCCAGTGCCAACTTGCATTTTTAAGTCTACACCGTTTAATTTAATATTTGTGAAGGGGTTCTTTTTGTTTTTTTCTATTGAACAAACATTTGACTTTTTACATCGCCATGTGTTATTTTGACAGTTTTTACATTGGTATTTCGCCATCTACATACAACTTGAAAGTGATTTTTCTTTTCGTACTTATTACATGTCTGTCCCCATGCTGGACATTTCCCTCGCTTTGATTCATGTTTATAGTTGCAATATCTGCATTTTATCATTGTTCTTTTTATCACACATGTGTCCATAAGCTCAGGTTGGTTTTCATTTGTATTAATTTTTTCAATTAACTCCTCTTATTGTATGAAGTCAATAGAAGCTTCTAATGTCATTTGGTTTGTCTGTAACCACTCTAATATTTTTACTCATGAGATGTGATGTACAGTCATTCAACCAATTGTAGTTGAATTCATTCTTCCTCCTCTAATTATTCCTTGTTGTCCTAGTTCATGAAATTCACAATATCTGCTGGTATCTGTTAGCCTTCTTAGATATTTCCTTACCGGCTCTCCAAATTCTTATCTCAATGCTAAGAATTTGGTTTGTTTGGCTGTGACCAATCTTTTCTTTGGTTGAATATTTCTCAATATTATTTCTTTGACTTCCTTAAATGTCAAGTTTTCAATTTCACCCGAGTAAGTCATTAACAAAATCTGCTTAATAGCTTTGTATCCCAAAGTGGCCAAAAATAGATCTGTGATTTCTTTCTGTCCTTCAGGTATTTGGTCATAGACATACATATGTCTATAAAGCTAATGTATGCAGGCTCTCTCAAGCTTCAAGTGAGGCCAATATGGATTTCTTTACTTATCAAGGAAAGGACTGGACAGATAACCCATTTATAAAATATGAAATTACCTGCATCAAAATTGTTGCTGCAAAGTTTAGCATAATGCATAAGTCTAATCAGTATATATTTGGCACCATTTTTTTTGTTTTTGTTTGACTACCACTTTTTGTCTTTACAGCATGAATAGACAGTCTGGAAAAACAGAGACCTCCTACTTTTATAGTGACTGTATACCAAAGAAGGCTATAGAATAAATAACTGAAAACATGGTAACAAAAGCAACTAAAAGAATCATCTATAGTCCAAACTACTCTTGGAATTATGATGATGACTCATCTAAAAGAAATTCCAGAAAGTATTATTACATGATATTATATAGTTAATTTGAATTATTTCCTCTCTTCTACATAATTTACTTTGAGAGCAAATGTGTGTTTGTGTTAGGAGGTGACTTTACCATCTACTACTTGAGCAAAATAAGGTCAACACAGGAATGTATTTAATATAAATGTTGGTATTTTTCTTTTTTAATTTTTTTTTATTACAAAAATAAATTATATCTTCAATTGCTACCAGATGTTTTAAAAAGCACTAATTTATTTATACTAAAAAGAAATGCAATAACAGATACAGCATATTGTGAACATATAGGAATGGAATAAATAGAATTGAAGAATTACTGCAAAGGAATAGAGAAATCATATCAAATGCACAACAGTAAATGAATGTAGGTTCAGTTCAATAATCAATCTATTCCTAAACATCATCACTACATACAATTATGAACAGTAACAACAAAATAATGAAAATCGACAACAAAATAATGTTCTTTTTAGTGTTTAAGAAATTTTTGCATTGTATAGGCAAATGTTTCTGTTTTTATTGAGATTCAAGAGAAATAACACACAAGCCTTTATTTGGATGACTTTATTTAGTGACTGTATTGTAACAAATTAGTTCTTATTGTCTGCTGCAGAGAATATGAACATCTCCCAAACATGACACCAATCACTACAGAAAATTTGCTTCCCCAAAAACTGGATTGTACACAAATTTTGTAGAAGCTAAGTGAATAAGAACACATTTAAATTTAAGGGATAAAAGATGGTATAGGACATGGATGAATTGTCTTTTTTAAGTTATATGACATCAAAAATTTGGAAATAAAGTTGCATTTTATAATTTCTTGAACCAAACTGATTCTGATTGGTATATTAGAATAAATTATTTAGTTGCAATTTAAAAATTAATTTCATCTTATATTTAAGGAGGTGTGAAAGAGTGCTAGCATTAATTTCTCTATTGCATTCAGTTCAGAAAAATAAATGAAAGTACATGGTCAATAGATAGAAGGCTGTTACATCTACTACTAATTGATTAAAAATTGTTAATTATTAAATGAGAATGAATAATGATAATTCTAACAGCAAAATGGCCCTATCATGCATAATTAGTAAATTCATAGAGGAAAACAGAAAATTTAAATCTATAGTAATAATTCAGTATTTAAATATTAATAAATCAGTATACATTTAAAAAACATTGAGAAATTAAAATAAAAAGTTAATTGCATTCTACAATCAGTACATTATAAATTAAAATACACAAACATAAAAAAACTACTGTTACCCTATGAAAATACAAATAGATCTAGCAGCAATAGTTAAAAATATATACAGAAACTAGATAATCTAGTCTTGTTCCAGACAAAACACTAATCTTAGTGTTCTGCTACACTCTTGCATTCATTTTAGACCAGAAAAAGAACATTTTTCATTGGCCTTAGTGTTTATACATGATCAAAGAATCACATGAAGATTTATAGATGTTATATTTTATCATGGCTCCTTAAAATATACATTAGTTTTGTATTTTAATGAGAAGTTTTCATTAAATTAAAATACATGGATACTAAGTTACTTTTCTTTTATGCCATCAATGGCAATCTACAAATAATGTAAAAAAAATTAGCAAACTGCTTTGTAAAACAAACCAAGGAATGTAGAATAACACAAAATACAATAAAACAAAAATATTAAATTTCGAACTGCAGTAAATGAAATGAAATATTTTAGTGATATCTATATCTATATATTTATCTATTTTTGTTCTTGCTGGTTTAACAGAAGAAATATTTTATATCCTGAAACAAATTGCTCTAAAGAGATACTTTAATCTTGAATGCATCTACAAATAGTAATTTCACAGAAAAACATAAAATTACTTGTAACACTTATAGCAGTTTAGGAATAATAATATAAGAGTAGAATGACAGGATTTATTCAATCTCAAGGCTAAATTCTATTAAAAACACACACACACACATGGAATAAAGGTTTTTTGTTCTTACTTTTCAAGCTTTCTATAAAAACAATTTGCGCTTTAGTTTGAAATAGAACATTTGATTTCTCATGACTGTAAAGCAATGAAATGACACTGAACAACTACTGATCAATCTATCTGCTAGACCACAGGAATTACCAGAGCACAAAGCACATACATTTTTATTGCTTCAAATATTTTTTTTAAGTAATAAAAATGTCAGATGAAAAAAATCCATAATTCTTTAGAAATATATATATATTATGTAACAAAGTAGCAGTGAGTGCTGGTGGTAATAAAACAATGCTCAATGTATAACAGAGATAAAAATTGATACTAATAATAAATATGCATTTTGTTCCTCACTGTTTAATACAAGAGCTGTACTAAATGTTAAGGAACAAAATTTTATATATTATATTTTACAGAAAATAAACAAAAATTACCTCAACATAGAGTCTATTTCAAGCCGTTCTGTATAAAGCTATCATCAGTCTCTAAGTGTCTGTCTTGGAACATGGTTTTAAATTTATTTTCAATGCCACTTCTCTTGTAGACACCTTGTTAATGAGAGTGAGTTTGTGTTAGAAATTGGTGGGGGCATAAGGTATATTATCCCAGGGCCAGGGGAGGGGGAGAAATCTGGAGTTTGGCCAGGACTTTTTTGTAGTTTGATATCAGTTCCTACTATGTGATGTTTGTTATAAAAAGCCCCTGAGTGTCTTTTTCTGGGATTCACAGTAAATAGTTTTTGTTTTTTTTTTACTACCGGTGTCCAATATTATTAATAATATTAATAAGTGATGGGGAATTTAAACTATTGGGGGTGTTCGCAAAACTTAAAATTTACCAATTTATTTGAGGATTCAGACCCTTTTCCTTCAATTCCCAAAATTTTTTTGAAAGGGATGTTTGGTGTTTTAATTTAGGATTGGTGAATGAATGTCTATGTGCATTGATTCTCTTTTTAAATTCTCCTGCAGAACTGCCGATGTAAATATTATGGTTTGTCATATTCTCTTAGGGGTTGCCTGGTATGATACCCTTGTGGATCTGTTTTTTGTTTTTTTCCCCCCATGGAATTTACTTAAAATGTAATTGTTATGGGAATTAATAATTTGGTATAGGTTATCAGTGCAGGAGTAGCTAATTGTGGCTGATTTCCTGTTGAATATCTTATTAAGAGGGTTTTTTGTTGAAGTGTTTAGTAATTAAGTTTAGGAAGTACTGTCTGATGTTGATACTTGACAGTTTGCAGAAGGCAGGGGGAAACCCTTATCTTGCAGATTGTCAACTGACAAACAAAACACATAATCCACAACAATAATAAACAGAAATGTATCGCCCTGGAATATTCCAGCTTTAATGGAAAAAGGTGGTGTTTCTCCATCAGGAGTGACAACGGTTGATGAGGTGTCTGTGTATATGATCCTGATGGCATCAGTCATTTTGTCAGGGATTCCATAAAGTTTAAGTATCTCAAACATTTTAGATCTGTCAACAGAGTCAAAAGCTTTTGAGAAGTCAATGAAAACCAATACAAGGTCTAGTTTGCTCAGTTCAGATTCCTCAATAAGTTAGTGCAGACACAGGATTTGGCTTAGGGTAGATCTACCACATCTGAAGCTGTTTTGGTTGTTCTAGAGTACAGCCTCAAGGGTATCAAGCAGTTGAGGATGAGTTTATTGTACACCTTGGCAGCAATTGGCATTAATGATATTCCTCTATAGTTGGTTGCTCCCTTTTGAATGAACTGTGATTTGTGCCAAATGTTTGGACCTTTGAATGTTGAGAAAGTGTGGTTACAAAGGTTGAGTAGGATCTGTTGAAAATGTTCATCTTTCCAGATAAGAGCTGGGATGTTGTCTGGACCAAATGATTTGGAACCTTTGAGTTGTTTCGTTGCTGCTTTAAGCTCACTGATCAAGAAGGTAGAGGTATTAATCTCTAGGGGATCCAAGATTTGAACACTTGGGAGTGTACAGTTCTCAGGAAGCCTTGCTTCTTTACCAAGTTCTTGAAATGGCTTGAGGCCTTTTACAATTTTCCAGGTTAGATGATATTGCTTGCTGATGTGCTTGTCTTGAAAGATGATCTATCTTGCTGTTGATGTAGTTAGATTCAGCTTCAAGATAGGCATCATGAAGTTCGTGTTTGGCCATTATCTGCTATATCTTCTTTGCCTGAGATGGGGACTGGTGGTAGGATTGTGAGATAGCTTTGAGGCTGGCTCTTGATTTGATCACGTGAGAAGAGTTACTGGATTTTATTTGGCTTCTACTCTTCTTTTTGGGGAGAGTTGCAAGTTCTACTTCCTCAGTAGATGAAATAAGACTGGCATCAGTCAGTTATGTGCTATCTGTGATACACACTTAAGCAATCATGTATCTTTTGATACATGACTGATGAAGCAGATTTTTTCCCACAATAGGTTGCCATTTCTTTCTGCAGTAGACCAGTTGCCATCCAAGGCTATAGAACCCGGTCTGTCCTGCTATTTACCCATAGTTGGGGGAAGAAGAGGATTCATACCTTTCCCAAGGATATTAGCAAGTAAGTGAATGTAATGGATTCAAATGAAAATTGAACTCAAGCTCTCCGAGTCGTCAATCTGAGCCGCTATCCATTACTCCACCATGCCTCCTGGCATACACTTCTTCAACATTATCTGTTGTGATGTCAACAGTGGACAAAGACTGGAATCTATTGTATACTTCAAGAGCAAAGTTTTTCAAGAGATCTTGACTGCATGAGACCTCCTTCCAGTCAATCTGTTTCATGAGGTGTGGTTTGGCTCGTTTGGATCATAGGTAAAGTTTAATGGTAGCAGTGATGACTATATGGTCAGAACAAACAGAGCTGAAGGAGCATCTAGAATCTAACACTGTTCCTCCACTTTTTCCAAAAGATCAGATAATCAATCTGAGCACGTTCACTCAAATGTCCACAGTTGACCTCTAGGTTTCATGACGCTGGTGTTTAAGGTAAAGAGATTGAATTCTTCCATAAAGTCTTTGAGATATTCCCTGTTGCAGTTTATCCTTTTGTTGAAGGTGAACTTTACCTCATCAGGACCTAGTTTGGCATTCAGGTCGCCAGCAACAACTAGAAAGTTATGCAGAGGTACTTGTCCTACAGTGGTATGCAAAGTCTTCTACATCGCTCAATTCAGAGGAATTGTGAGGGTTATAGACACATATCACAGTTGTTTTAGGATTGCCTTCCAGCTCAAGTCCTAGTATTTGAGAGAGATTGATTTGACCCTTAAGAGATTGTTGCTGGCTCTAGATGAAAGAAGAAAACCAACATCTTCAATGGTGGCATCGCTGCAGTTATTTGTAGCTAAAGAGGTGACTGCTTGGTTATATTTCAAGATGTCCTTAGGATGGTGGAAGTGGTGTTCTTGGACTGCAAGGATATCTATAGATTGTGATTTTGCATTCTCGGCTAGCTCTTCAAGGCAGCCTAGAGGACCAAGTGTCCTTACATTCAAGGAGCTGACAACTGTATGTTTTTTACAGCTTACAATGCAAGTTTGTAAGGTTGATGGACCTGACTCATCACTATCAGGAGATGCCCATCTGATTAGACTTGAGGCATCAACATCATTCAATACACCATGAGATGCATCATGATCAGAGGCAGGGGCTGGACCTATATCAACAGATATACAATAGAGTATGATTCCCTGAGGAATAGGAACCCCAGTACAGTTAATTGTAAAGTCCATGATCTTTTCAAATGGCTGATAATGTGTGTGTGGGCACCACAACTACACACATGATGGAAAGAATCAAACAAACAAGTTCTAAAGAAGATCTAGCGCCAGTTACCAACCTGATATTTATACCCTGGCCTTATTGTTTGTGCTGCAAACATTAAAATAATTGCTGACCGAATTTGACAGGACTATTCTACCCAACTGGAACAGGTAGTACTGGTTTACAGATTACCAGTAGCAGGACTAGAGTCAGTTCTGAACTAACGTGACCACCTTGACTTGACACCAGCAAAAGGAACAGCCAACATGTCATATTACAAATTAGAGATACCAAAATCAAGCAATTTAAATATCTGGGAATTGTTTTAACAGAGGATGGAAAGAGGATGCAACACTGAAATCTGAAGGGGCATTTAGAATAGCGAAAGATGCCTTCCAAAAGCTGAAAAAAACATTAAGAAACAGAAAACTTTCATTAAAAACAAAGGAAAAGAGTATAAACTGTTATGTAAGATCTCAGTCCTCCTCCTATATGGCAGTGAATGCTGGACAGTCTTCTCACAGATGGAGAAGAGACTTGGGGCAACAGGAACAAAGAAAAGAATACTGAACTGTTATGCAATATCAGTCTGCCTATATGAAAGTAAATGCTAGATAATCTCATCACAGATAAAGAAGAGACTTGAAGCAACAGAAATGTGGTTCTACAGAAGAATGCTGAAAATACCATGGACTGAACATGTGAGGAACGATGAAGTTTTAGAGAAAATGAAAACAAAAAGGACACATCAAGAAGAAATAGTTGAAATTTCTAGGGTACTTAATTAGGAAAGAGGGCTTGAAAATTTGATACTCACAGGACACATTGAAGGCAAGAGGAAAACAATACACAACCTACCTAACAAGCTTGAGTAAATGAATGGCAGAACAAGATTATGAGGAGATAACTGTTGGTTCCAATCCACAAAGGAATGACTGTAAAAACATCTCCCTTCTCAAATTTATAGATAAATCATACAGATGCATGCTGGGATTTCTTCCTAGGTAATAAGATACACCGCTTCTTGGTCTCATACAACTTAGTTTGTTTTTGTTTTTTTTTTGTTCTATAGCATATCAACCTCAATGGGTTATTTAATGCTGACAAAATTTTATTGCTGGTAATATTTTTTCCTCAAAAATTCATTGCTGGTAATAATTATTTACAAAAATGTACTGCTGATAATATTTTTTCCTCAAAAATGTATTGCTGGTAATAATTTTTTCTCAAATAATTTATTACTGGTATTAAAACCTATTTTTGCACTTTCATAGCGTTTTGAGCTCAGTTTGGGGGTTAACTATTGGCCCATAGTTCAGACCCCAACATGTGCCACCACCCTGGGTTAGGGCACACCCAAGATCACCAGCAATCAAGAGGTAGCTCCACATTCCTCAAAACCTCCTGATCAGAGGCCCAGCTATTTGATGCCGCTCATTGTCCTACCCAGGACACAGAGTTTATTGTCTTACACAGGACACACCAACTTAATTCTGTTCTTCCTTGCCTTGAAGTCAGAACACTGCAATCGCTTGTCTGTATCCCCTTTTGTGTCTTATTACTGTTGCTTTGCTTACTTTTGTCTTGTTTGCTTAATATTATTTTTGCTCTGTTCTTTTCTTTCTCTTCTTAAAGTTTATTGCAAACTTTGTCAATTCTTGTCTATATTTCTGAGATGAGGTATTGTGATTATTTATAATATTTACATTATTCAGACTGTTGTTCTCATCTTTATTGCAATATTCATATAAAAGAAAAAGAGGCCACCCACTTAAAAGAAAAATGCAAGAACATTCTAAAGCCGTAACACAAGGGGAAATAGAAAAATCAGGCATGGCTGACCATATATGGAGAGAAAAGAGAGATCACTTCCCTCTGTGGGATGAAGTTGAAATAACAGAAAGAGAACATTACTGTAAAATGCAAAAACTTATGGAATCAGTACATATGCTAGGCCACAAAAATCTCCTAATCCAGCCAACCATAGACATGAATACAATTTGAGAACAATAGCTCCAAAAATTCACTCACTGATGGCCCAGCAGATTGGTTGATAATCCAAAAGTGACCTTAACCCAAAGAGTTATGAGTTCACAAAAAGAGGGAACAAAATCTTGGAGAGTTGAGTTATTAAGTTATTAATTAACTGAAACTGAGCTATCCAAAGGCATGGCACATGGAATTAGAACCATTTACCACCATGGTTTCAGTTCGAAATTTCAAGAAATATCATCTGAAAAAGGTCGGAGAGTTCAATATGAATATGGCAATAAAAATGAGGTTAACAGTTTAAATAGTGTAAATAATTTGTCAGTTCTGTTTGTAGGACAATTCTGTCAATTATATTTAACCATGGCCAATTACTCTACAATAACAAAAAGACAAAATTTATTAAGAGCTACAAATGGCAGGAAATTGTGGTGAGTCATGAAGGGACACAGCATATAGAAGACATAATGAAAAGTTAACTCTTTTGATATACATATAAAATAATCCAAATAAAAATCAGCAACGTGTATCACTAAACTATTAACTGATAAGATTTAAGCTAGAAATTTGTTAAATGTGTCTTCACAAATATGCATGTTAATGTGCTGTTACACTGCATGTTAAAGTTGACAGTTACATGATAGTATTACTAACAAGAAAATGTTTCACTTACAATGCTAATGAAATGCTTGAAGGACTTGCATCAAAGTTTTACATGTTTATGAAACAAATAATGTAAATAAAACCTTTTCAATTTTATCTAAAGTTGAGTAAGGAAAAGTGTGGGTACAAGGAGCTAAGATCACATTACATTAGATTGATTACTTTCTTTTTTACAAAACTAGTGAATAGAAAATGAATGGACACTCCATTAGAATGATTGGTTTCTTTAGAAACAAAACCAGTGGATAAAATACTTCAAGCAAACAGAATCTGATTACACTATAAATGAACAGCTTTAGCTTAAAAATATTCATAGGGGATAAAGTGGGAAACCAAGATGACAGCTGAATACAGAACCCATGATCAGATTAAAAACGATGAATTATATGAAGCATTAAAAACTATATTCCATGGTTAGCATGGAAAACTCAGAAACTGAAGCCTTTAGTTATCTGAAACAATAAGGTCCTACTTATATTCAGTCCTATGGCACTATTTATTATAGGCATTACAATAGATCAGTAAAGAATAAAATCCTGTACAAGAAATTTGCATATTAGTATTATAGTAACTGTAATACTCAAAACCATATTTTGACAATGTTCTTACAAGAATTAGAAATCACAGTAAACTAGCATTAACATCTTGAAATTTAATCTATGTATAAAGAATTCACATCTTTACACAAAATCAGCTTTAAAAATAGATTTAGAGTAACTTTGTGACTATATAACAAGCAAAATTGAAGAGTCAAGTTACAAAGCATTGAATAACTAGTTGAATAACAAACTCCAACACAGTTGAAAATATTTTAAATAAACATTAATTTTGAATATCTTTTACTGAAAAATGATTGTGGAATATCCCATTTTGAAAGAGCAGTTATACAAAATAATGCAGTCTTTTTTCTTTTACATGTAAGTTCAAAAGATATAAACTACTATTAGTTCAACAGAGAAAATCAAAAAATTCTAAAGATACAAGATGCAACAGGGAACATTATTCTGATTACCTAAGAGTTCAAAATTTGCTATTTTTTGTGAGGATATAAAACACAATAATAGAAGAACTGATAACAATGAAAATGAAAAAAAAATAAAAACACACTTGGGGGGTTAAGGATAGAAGAGGGTTGACTTGCTCAAATTTTCATTTTTAATTCCTTATCTTAAGAGAGATTAATACTTTTGTATACAAATAAAAACACCAATTAAGAAGAATCATTGTTTTATCATTTTAATGTAATATTATCTAGAATCATTTGTAATAATATAAATCAGTTAAAATTTACTGAATTTTTATTATTATCATAGCTTTTTAAAGATGTTATCTATCTTAGAATTAATACTACAATTTAAACTATTCATATTCTTATTTGGAATCTATAATGATAATTTAATTTGAATATCTCTTTTATATATATATGTTTATGCATTACACTAATCTTTATTCGGTAAAAATTTCATTGCTAATCATGCATTGCTTTTTAAGTAATACACATATTTATGTCTTTGTTGTTTCCATTCCTTATATTATGGCCGCTTGTGTGTGTGTGTGTGTGTGTGTGTGTGTGTGTGTGTGTGTGTGTAATAAAACAGTTTTATTGTATGCTATATTTATGGGTTAAAGTGCTCAATATCAGGGATAGAATGTATGTAAATATAAAAGAGGACACAGAAGTCAACACCCAGAGATGACAGTTTGTTTCATGCTAAATGCAATCATCAGGCCATGCCTGATGATTATACTTCATTTACTTCAGTTATGTCCCAGCTGCCAATGGAACCACAGCATAATTATAAACTTAAAATTTCTGAAAGACTTAATAAAGATACATTGATTCATGATTCTATCAGAGTGTCTACAAACAATGATTTTTCATTAAAAAACACTAGGACTTATCAGGACCATGTATATATCTAGCAGTTTTATATCACTTGATTTATAGAAACAACACTTACCAGTTTGCCATCATTTTACTATTTCATTAAACTTAATAAACTTATTATTTCCATCTGCTATTTCCAGTGAATGAAAATGCAGGATAATAATAAATATATGCAAAACTACAATAAATTATAAAAGTTTATGAAACTGTCACTTGTGAAAAGCTATTTTATGAAATATGAAAAGAAAATATTTCATGAAAAGCTATTTTTCACATTAGATACACAAAAAAGTCAATTTCTTGTTTCTTATTTTTTAATTTATTTTTATTTCCCTAGAAGTAGCTTTATCAGAATATTTTATAAAGTACAAGGTGTGGAAAAACAAAGACTGCTATAAAATTTAAACTAAAATTTCTCACCAACACTACAGTAATTGATGCGAAACCAAATGCAGGACAAAGAGTACACAATAAGGTATAAATAAATGCCTATTTTTCAGGAATATCACTGGAAATGGCTTCATGCAAGAACAAGACATACTCCTGCATAAATCAATCCTAAAAGCATCCCAAGCATAGCTGGTGTATTTTTGTGCATTGTCACCTCATTAATACTCTTGGGGAAAGCAAGAGTATTAATGACATTTCTTCATTTACACTCTCAAGACCAAAATTATAAAAAAACATCCATATGTAAGATAGCTGCTGAGCTATCAGAATGGCTATGCATGGTAATTTTGGTCTTACATTATACAGCAGAATGTCAAGACACCTTATCACGGAAGCTAGAAAGAGACAAGAAAGTGCTCAGGCACCTCAAGAATCATGGATTCACTATCACAATATTCTCTGACAAGAGAATTTTCACAGTGGAAAGTGTTTTGAACCACTGAAACTAATAGTACCTCACAGTCAATAGTTGATGCCAAGGTCACCTTCAGGACAAAATCAAGCTGAGGCCATGTTCTTGCGTATCATGGCCAACAATTTTTCACAAGCTTGGAGAAAGGGTAAATGCTGATGCCTAGTACAAAGTCTCGAGTTACCATGTTTTACCATGATTCAAGGCTAAATATCCAAAAGGAAACCATGTTTTTTTAACCCAGGATGGAAATCCCAGCCACTTAGCCAAAAAGGTGCAACGTTCTGCAGTGCTAACTTTACTGAATTCTGCCTCCAGATCAGACATGAGTCAGACAGACTATGCCATTTGAGGCATTTTGGGACAGACCACTAACACGACCTCCAATACCATCAATATATCCAAGAACTTTGCAATTAAAAGTTGTGCAATTATTCATGGTCATGTTGAGGCTGCAATTTAAAATAAATAAATTTTGATATTATCTAACTTTTATTAATACCATATTATTTTTCATTAATAGACCTATTTATACATAAAGCAATTTTTGATTTCCTATCCTGTATACAACAAAACTAGGTGAAATATCTTTTAGTAAACACTGGAAAATGTACTATTAAAATGTTCTGTAAGTAAATTCTCCAAACTTTCTTTTCAGCTAATATTAAGAAAATTGGAATTTCAAAATTCATAAATTATGTTCAGTAAATTATGTTCAGTAAAATGCATAAAAACTGTTGACTTCTACTGTTTAAATTTTGAAACAAAATTATTTCCCCATTGTGTCAAATTTAATCACTTATTGGCAATAGTCTCCAGTATATATTTTTGTATGCCACAGATTTTGCAGCTTCAGTTACACACCAATGTGATAAAGTTAATGTCAGATTTTTTTTTGTTTCCCAGTGCATATAAAAGTTATGTTTACAATGTACTGCAGTCTAAGATATTAGCTATATATAACATAATGTATACATTGCTTTATTGCTAAGAAATGATAATTATCATCTGAACATTATGGCAAACATAAAACTTTTTGTTGTGGAGGAATTTCTTCAATGTTGATAGATGAGGAGTGATAATTCAAAACCTCTTTTTTCTTCCCAACTTTGCTAACAAAAAAAGCCTTGCTTTTCGATCTCACAGTGTTCTACATTTTTCTTTCATTTCTAATCTTTGATTTAAAGTGAGATACATTCAACTCATCCTTTCACTTGAACAAGTAAAGGTTATTATACAGTTATTAATTGGACTAATTTCAATATAATAATAATAAAGTTTATACTATTAAGAGAATTACCAAAATATGACACAAATTGAGTAAATGCAGTTGGCTAAGCACAATAAAATAAGGAATGGGTGTTTGTTAGTTACTTCATAAAATGTAACATATATATATATATATATATATATATATATATATATACATACATACATACATACATACATACCCACACACAAAACAGTTAACCTACATTGTACTATCCTACATATTTCCTTTAATCTACATGAAGCAAATATTTCTTAAAATAGGTCAACAAATTCTCAAAAGACACTGTCTAGATTTTTATCTAGGTAATTTACTTCCTACATTATAAATTCCTTAAGAAACTGTAAGTTATAATCACCAGTTTAAAAGTACCCATTACCTTAATGAAAAAAGAAAAATACAAAGAGTAAAATTGAATTAAAATGAACAATGGATTATTCAGATAGCTGAACATGATTTTTTAAACTTTTGTAATATTTGTTTGTAATGATGGATCAGTATTTTTAAAAAAATAGTTGTGTAGAAATTGATAAGAATATAGGAAGTGAAAATGATTACACAAAGAATAAATATGGTCTTATTTAATATATATATATATATATATATATATATATATATATATATATATATATATATATATTCTATTGTCGTATACAAATACTACTGCCTCAAGAAAAAATATTATGTATTCATTAAAAAGATTTAAACTACTGCAGCAGTAAGAAATACAAACAAAAGAATTTATTTTGCTTTAATAAATATATTCTAATCATGTGATTTAAAAAAAAAATAAGAGTTGCAGTACAAGTTAATGAAAACAAATCATTGAGACATAATAAAAAAAATATGGAAGGACTCAAATTGTAGTCAAACATAAGCCAGTATCAGTAACTCAAAGTGACACCTTAAGGGAAGTATTAATGACATTGACAAAAGAGATCATCCCAAATGGAAAAAAGAGAAGAAGGAGAAAAAAGAGAAAAAGATCACATAAATTCTAAAACTAATGAAAAAGAGACAACAGATAAAGCCAAAGAATAACAAAGGATATTGTTAAACAAAGACATTCGAAATAGATGCAAACAAGCAAAAGATGAATGATTAAATGAGAAGTGTGCAGTGGTAGAAACATTATGAAACACAGACATGCATAAAAAGATAAAACAAGTAAAAGGACAGAAAAAGTACTTATCAAGAGGATGCATAATGTTGAAAAAAGGAACACTTATAAAGAAAATATATTTTAAAGATAGAACAAATGCATAAAAGAGCAATTCCATAACAACAGAAAAGCAAAATCACAACATATAAAATCATCAAAGCACCAGTAGTACTACAAAACTGAGATAAAATCAGCACTGGTGAAGATGAATGAGAACAAAGCAACAAGACTACAGGGGTTTTTATCAGAGATGCTGTCAGCCTTAGCTGATTTCAAGATCATAAATTAAATATATAACAGCAGTGAAATACTGGAAGATCTCAGTAGATTTATCTTTATAACAATGCCAAAATGAATGCACAATCCAATTAGCTTAATGGGCCACTTAACTAAATCTATAATTAGGACTCTGATGGAGAGGGGAGCAGAATTAGATAAAAAATAGGATAAGTACAGTTTGACTTTGTTGAAGACATTGGAACAAGAATTATGATTATAATGCTATCAGAGTGAGCAATGAAAATGCCAAAAGGCCTATGCATGTTTCCTAGATCACACAAAAGTGTTTGATAATTTATGATACAAAAACCTACTTGAACTACCTTAAAATTTGATTTACATGAGAAAGATATTCAAATAATATGTAATCTCTACTGGGACCAAAAAGCCTGCATGCAGATAGAGAATGAATTCTGTGAATATGCAAGAATAGAAGTGTAAAACAAGAATAGATTTTCTCACTGGATTTATTCAACTAATACAGTGAAACAATCCAAAGAGAAATAGAAGACCTATGAGGATTTGTTATCAGCAGACACAATCTTAACAACATAAGATACATGGATGACAATATGTTGGTGGCAAACGCAAAAATGAAGCTGAGAAAACTCTTACATAAGAAAGGACTATTAACTATAAGAAGACAGAATACAAATGAGTAGCCTAAGGTTTGGTCTATATATTGGTTATGTCAAAATTGAGTAGGTACAGAAATTCAACTATCTAGATAGTACAGTAACAGACAATACAAAATGTGATACAGAAATCTGAAGACACATAAGAATAGCAAAAGATATCTTCCAGAAACTAAGAAAAGTACTAAGACATAGGAAAATATCATTAAAAACAAGAGCAATGAAGTGCTATGTAATATCTTATATTGCAGTGAATGGTGGACAATTTCCTTACAAATTAAGATGAGATTGAAGTGAAAGAGATGCAGTTCTACCAACAAATACCAATACCATGGTTGGAGCATGTGACCAATGAGGAAGAAAAATAGAAAAAACAAGGAAATGAATTTATAATCAGAAAGAGGCAGTTAACATTTCTGAGACATAGTGAAGAAAGAGGGTTGAGAGAATTTAACACTCACAAGACAAATTAAAAGCAAGAGAAGCAAGGGAAAACAGCAAGTATCATATTTAAGAAGTTTGTGAGAAAGGATGACAGAATATTATAAATTGTAATATTAGTTGTTTCTTTATAAGGAAACATTTAGCATTCAATGAACAAGCAACCCATACTACTTTTGGTTTATAATTTATAAAGTCTTTCTCTTAAAACAATTTTTCAGGAAAATAGGTATCTCAAGTTTAATAGCTATTATCACTCTTTGCAGTATTTATGGGGGCTTCGTTCAGCATCTTGATTGCATCATTATTTTCTCTTCGAGTCACACGTGATATCCATTTTAGTTGTTGCTGAAAGTCCTCAAGTCATCGTATTTCTGTTATCAAGATAATAAATTAAATATATAACAGTGGTGAAATACTGGAAGATCTCAGTGGATTTATCTTTATAACAATGCCAAAGAAGCCAGGTGAAAATGAATGCACAATCCAATATGCTTAATGAGCCATTTAACTAAATCTATTTATCTAGTAGAGTTCTTTGTGATTTCGCAGCACCAATCCACAATGTTCAAAGAAGAATAGACCCACAAATTTCACTCACTCAAAGCCATTTTTAACCATTGTTCTGAGAAAGCAGCTCCTTTCAGCTGACAGTTTAGACATTTCTGAACAGGTTTGGTGCCATGTATAACATCCATATGAAAGTTTCAATTAGACAAGGCTATTTAAGAATATGACAAGTTTTCAGGTTAATGTTTTAGTTTTGTAGCAGTTTGCAATGTTGGGCAAAACTATTACATGTTCAATTTTATTATAAAAGGGACAGTAAAGGTTAAAAATAAATTAGAGCAATAAAAGAGAGGAAGATGTGGAGATCAATGTCTTGAAAATACTTGGTACATATAAATATTATTTAATTACTTTAAGAGTAAGAAATAATGAAAAATAGCATAGTATATTAAATATAAGATTAGCAAAATACATGGTTATATTCAATAAAAAGGGTAATGTTAAATAAAAGTTTATAAAACAAAAAAGAATGAATAAAAGAAGCAGTAAAAATAGCCAAATTGTAGAGACACAAGAAATGCATGAAATATGCAAGGCATGTACAAAAAAGATCATATAGCTTTCTAAGAATTATTATTTATCAGCATCTTATAGTACAACTTTCTAAAAAATAAATAAAACATCACAAAGATTATTTATAGTTAATTTGATATTTGGTTCATATTGCTCTGTATTTATGAAATAATATACATAACAAATATTAGAGCTAAACCTGACAATACCAAATTATAAAATAGTTAATAGATGAAAAAAAAATAGAATTTTAACAATCAAACATCCTTATTATACAGAAAGTTTGAAAGTTAAAAAATTTTAAAAGAAGAAAAATATATCAAGAAATTTTTTTATAACACTAAGACATATTTCCCAAATACTTCACATAACATACTCTAGTTATATTGGGGGAAATAGAAAGGAATTTAAGCAGCATGTCAGTATGGGCCAAATAAGCAACTAACTTGATTAAACCAAAATGGAATTCTTGTCCCTCACGCCAAAAAAAAAAAAGAAAAATCATGAATGCCTGACTTATCGGTGAAAATCTGTTTTCAAGGAACAGAGACCAGATTGTCAGAACCATATTTATAAACCCAAACTAAAAAAAATATGAAACAACAATACTAAAAGCAAACCAAGAAAATAGAGGGCCAACAGAATTATTCACAAATTCAGACAGAAAAACAGACAAATGTACAAAGAAACTTTTACTATTTATTTGTAAGAAACCATGTTGTAACCAAATTTTAGCTACACAGATATTGGTAAGTGATGTAAATTAATAAGTTAAGCAAACACCCAAATAAGTAAAACATTTTTTCTAAATATAATAATTTTTTTTTTTGCAAGTTGCAGTGTATTCTTTTCTAAATAATACAGGAAAAGAGGAGAGAAGTATCCATCCATAGTGAATAAATGTTTTATGGCAAATACCCTGTCATGCTATCTAGTGTTTAGACTGAAAATATGACAAGACAGATTTGAAAAGCTGAATATAAACAAATATCAATTTCAGCTGTTATATTAAATACAAAAAGCACTGATCATCAGAGTGAGAAGGAGAAGTCAATCAGGATTGAGACAGTAATGAGACTTTGTGGATTATACAGCAAAATAGTAAGAGGCAAGAGTTTTGTGCTAATCTTTCTTCCAGTTAAAGAGAGATTATAACTATGCAGCTCTCATTGATGCAGTCCAGATCAGATTCCAGTTAAAATGTAGAACAAAGACATTTCTGACTGACATGCCTGAATAGATGTTTTAATAAACTAGAATCTGCATTCTCTAAAGAAGAGCTTTAATAAGGTGAAATATGCTGAATAAGTTTTATCTCAGTTTGTATTCATAAACCTTAAAGACAAACTTGATATTTGCATTTCAAGAGGTAAAATTTATTTTCTTTTTTCTAGCAGGCCAAGTCAGAGAACTCATACATACCTTTTTTTAATGAGATTTTGTATTTATTCTCCCCATCTTAGCCTCTTAAATGCCCTTGTAGTGATACTGAATCAAGCATGATTTTATATTAAAACAACAAAGAAAAATGTTTTTTTTTTGTAATAAAATGCAAATACTAAAAAGACAATAGAATTTTAAAAGAAAATTATGTTCACATCTATACATGAGTAGTACTGATACACACACAATCATATATATATTTTTTTACAGTAAGGTTCACCCTGTAAAAGGCCCAGGGGCCACTCGAGGTAGAGGGTTACATTAGAGGGTAGTTTATATGGATAGGAGGGGAATATAATAGTTGACTCTAGACTTGAACAGACACTGATTGTAGTGATCAGGGAAACATTCTCTTGGGAGTCTGTTCCATAGGGCAGTGGAAACCTGTTTCAGTGGAACTTACTTCATGTCATTGGAATATGGAGGAAATGAAGGTGGTTTGTTACTATGTAAGTGGGATGGCGGGTTTTAGCCGTGAAGGTCAAAACTGGTGGAACCATGAGATGCAATTCATCTGAATACTTTCCATGGTAGTAGTGATAGAGCAGCGAGAGACTCACCACATCATAAAGGTAGAGGATAGCATGAGGAGTCAGGTATTTAATGCAGCAGTACAGGAAGCCAATCATTTTAGATAGATCTTTAGTGATAAAGTACTATGAAAAATGTTTTCAGACACTTTAAACTATTGTAAATTTTTAATTGCCAGCTTATAATTGGATTATTCATATCATGTTTTTTTAAGGATGAAGTAGTGGCTCTATTGCAGTTATTTCCATCTTCTTATTCTGTGTTGTCTTTCTTTAGGTCATGGGCAATCATTGCTCTCCACAACTTTCTGTTCTTTGGAGTTCTTAGTAAGGTTTGTCTTTTTGCTATCTCTCCTAATCCTTGTTCTGCCAACAAGCTTGTTAGGTAGGTTATTTTCTGCTTTCCTTTGTCTCTCTTGCCTTAAATATGTCCTGTGCATGTCAAATTCTCCAATCCCTCTTTCCCGAGTATACACCCTAAAAATTTCAATTGTCTTCTGATTCTAAGTAAATATGTATTCTGTTTCCATTTTTCGTAAAACTTCCACATTACTCACATTTTAAGTCCATGGGATTCTCAGCTTCTTTCTGTAGAACCACATTTCTATTGCCTCAAGTCTCTTCATCTGTGAGGAAATTGTCCAACATCCATACTATCATATAGTAGGACTGATATTACATAACAGTTCAGTACTCTTTTCTTTGTTTCTTAATACTTTGCTTAACTTTTGGTAGACATCTTTCACTATTCCAATGTCCTAAAAGATTTTGTTGTCAGATTTCCCATCCTCTGTTTAAACACTTCATAGATATTTAAATTTTTGTACTTGCTTGAATTTGGTGGTTCCATTTTGTAGTTTGCATCTAAAGCTGCTCTTTTTGCTGACAACCATACATTCTGCCATCTTACAATTCATGTTTAATCTTTTCCTTAATACCTTCTGTAGGAGTTCCTGTAGTTTCCTTCTGCTATAAACACTGTCATCTAAAGATTGTGGCCATCAATAATTAATTTTCTCAAGATCACCTCACTGTAAAGGTTGAATAAGTTTGGTGAAAAGACACATCCTTGTCTTTCCCCTTTCTATTTTTGTGTATTCACTAAATTCATTTTCTCTCCATATGCATGCAGTTTGTTCCTACTATATGTATGGGATTATTGAGATTTACAATATGTATTGGCTTAGTGAAATTTACTTTTCTTAAAGAATATTACATTATACATTGATAGTGAATGTATATACAAGCAAAATGCACCATATCAAGCTGGTCAATAATTTGCTATTAACAAGAGTATGGGCTCTTCTCCAAAATTTATCAGACTCAGCTCAACAGTAAGAAGTAGCCTTGCCAAGATTATGCCTTGCACATATACTAATACTCTAGCACAGGGGGTTACAGAGTTATCAGAAAGATGTTTGCATTTCTGGAGGCAAGCCAATATTGTTATTAAAATGGATGACTTTCTTATAAAATTTATAGCCATAAGCAAAGTTAAGCTTATTAAATGATATCTGAAATTTGACGTAATATATAATGGAGGCAATAGATATCTAAATTAAATCCATTCTAATAACAGCACAGGAATTATACATGTTCTTTGCAACATAATCTGCTAAAGTACATTATTCAGAAGAAATGAATATACAACCATATATATATATATATAATACTATCAATAAAGAATTATTTTGATAATATAAAAGTATTTATAGCAAATCATAATTATTGAGAAGGTGCAGCTTAGTTTAAATCCTGAAATTTAAAATCTGTTATATGATGCATTGGTGCACCAGTGATTAAAAGCCATAAAGTAAATAGTAATTTTAAGTGAAACAATAAAATTTACAAACTTTTACAGAATACTAATAGGAATTTGATAACAAATTCATTCTTTGCTAACAAAAAGGTTAATTTTTGAAAAATATCAGACTAGAAATATTGTAAAAATGAAAGCATAAAAATTTGATTTTTCAAAATATCTCATTGTAATATTGTAAAATGTCAAAATATTCTGAGATAATTTTGAACTTCGGTAATATCAGTCAAGGTAATAGATTAGGTTTATAGATAAATGATTTTAAATTCAAGTAAATATTTTATTTTTTTGATAACTGGTAAACCAAGCAGACATAATATAAAAATAAATAAAATCAAAACAAGCAGACATATTAAAAAATATCTTTATTACATGCAAACTATTACAAGAATAATGGAGTTGTTATCCAAACTATGACTCATTGTTTTGTTTTGTTTTTTAAACTATTATTAAATAAATCTGGTGTAGAGATGATTATTCCTCAAAACTATCATTACAGTAAATTAAATGTATGACATGACAAGTTTACTTGTCAATGATTTAATTTCTTCTCTTTATGCTTCCTAAAATAGAAATGCTCAGTAGAATGAAGAATAGTAAAATATCTGAATGATCAATTACAAGGGATAATTATAAAGTTAATTACTGAAATTTGGTGCTGACATTAGCAGACAGTTATTTGTCTACAGATTCTCTTTTAGGAACACTTTTTTCTTTAAAAAATATGAAAAATCAAGGTTTCTGCTTAAGAAAATCTTTTCTTCAAGAAATACTCAATAACAGAAATTGTATCATTATCATTTGCATGAAGCGTACTAGTCAATTACCTTTCTTACTGAAAGAAAGTTATAAAAAACAAAGCCCCAAATGAGTGATTAGTAAGTTCATGCTAAAAAATATATTGTATGATAAATGAACATATGCTTTGTGAGTGTCAATATTTTTGTTATAATATTCACACGAAATAACCTAATGTTCATTTATACAGTGAA
>OZ038482.1:68003438-68063142 GCA_964036315.1 Acanthosepion esculentum
ATTATAAACTAGGTTACATTTATGGAACCATATAAACAGACAAACCAAACTTTCCTCTCTCTCCTATTATATCCCAAATCTCCACTCCTGTTTATCAACTAACCAAAATCATTAACCAATTTATTACACCATACATCCCCAGTAAATACATCATCAAATTAACTCTTGAAATAATCCAAATCCTAGACACAAATACCTGATAGTGAAACCATAGCCTCACTTGATGTTGAAAATCTATTTACCAATATCCCAGTTAAAGAAACAATTGGCATAATTATAAGCAAGATATACAATAATCCATCTCTCCTTCCATTAAAAATTAGACCTAACATGTTACAAATCTACTTTTAACTTGTACTACCGAAGTTCCATTCTTTGACCACAAAAACAATATACATGTACAACGTGATGGTGTTTCCATGGGTTCAGTTCTGGGTCCAACTTTTAGTAACTTTTATACAGCTAACCTTGAAAATAGTATATTTAGCAATTTAAAAAAAAACCTTCCATCTACCTAAGATATGTTGATGATATCCTTATCTTAGTAAAAAAAAAACATTGATGAAATACATGAACTACAAAATGAATTCCCAAAAAGCTCTGTCCTTAAATTCAGATATTAACTTAACAATAATAAAATTAATTTTCATATATTGATAGACACCAATAATAATACATTCACTACCTCCCCATATAAAAAACCTACTAGCATAAACTCATGCACTCTTAATTATAAGAGTGAATTTCCTAATTACTAAAAATAGCAATTATACAGAATTTAATAAACTGTGCTAAAAATAATTCATCCACAAAAAAGTTTTACACTGAACTAAAAACATTAAACAAACTCTTATTAATAATGACATTCCTAACAACATTGTTGATGAACAAATAAGGCTATTACAAATTTTAATATAAATCCCCAAATAGCCCTAAACACATCAATTTTTTATATCATAAACAGATGCATTCTAAATAAAAATAAAATGAAAAAATCCTAATAAAAACTCATAAATACTAATATATCCCCCACAGATCCCAGTAAAAAAAATATAATTATATACTATACTAAATTTAATCCCACTAACTTAATCAACTGTAATAACTCCTCCCCACCAATTAACATATTGCAGAAAACCAACACTATATATTAATTTAAATGTTCCTTGACAGATTGCATCTCCTATAAAAAAGCTAATGCATATGTTGCTTATTCTACAAGAACATTATCAAGACAATTCTTTCTGCATACATAAGTACATTGTCACATATTGAACATGAATTTGTTGCAGTAAAATATTTATTTTTTTCTTTAAATCTCAGTTGTTTCTTCATTTTCATTATAAAGTCGTCTTTTTCTGCTTTAACTCTTATTTCCTCTAATGTTACAGGCAGTTCTTTCACTGTATTATATGATGAATTCTTAATTTCATTTTCAGCCCTTATCATTGTAATTACTGGTTTGCAGAATTTTGGTATTAATCTAGACAGTCCATCCACATGACTCAATTTTTTGGATGGTAGAAACTCCGTTTTATAATTGTAGTTTAATAAGATTATGCTCCAGTGCTGCAGTCTATTTGCTGTATACATTGGAACACCCTTTTTTGATCCATAAACTGACAACAATGGACGATGATCTGTCTGTAGTGTGAACTGTCTACTATGAAAAAACTTGTGAAACTTTTTTGGAGCAAATATAATAGCCAATGCTTCCTTTTCAATCTGGCTGTAGTTTTTTTAGTTGCTATTAACAATCTTGGAGCTGGAGATATTGGTTTAGTTTTTCTGTCCTCATATTTGTGTAGTATCACAGCTCCAATACCAGACTCACTTGCATCTGCTGCAACCACAGCCTCTAATTTAGGGTCAAAATAAGCTAGTGACAAGTCCAACATTAGGACTATTTTTGATCCCTTTCAAAACACTTTGACATTTATCTGACCAATCCCATTTAACATCTTTCTTTAGCAAATTATTCAAGGATGCTGTTAATTTATGCATGTTTGGCACATATACATGATAGTAATTAGCTAACCCTAAAAATGCTTGTAATTTTTATATATGTCAGAGTGAGTATGTCCCTTATTGTGCTTGCCCTTGAAGGATCTGGTCGTCTTCCATTTGCGTCGATAATTTGTCCTAGGTATTTCACTCAATTCATAAATAGTTCACACTTTTCTTCACTAATGTTAAAACTATAATCTTTAATTCTTTCAAAAACTTTTTTCACATCATCCATATGCTGATTTCAGTATTTACATTCTTTCAAACTTTCATTCAATCCCGTTGAAAAATTGGCACATACATGGATTTTATTATTTTTCCTTCATGTAAACTGTTGGTGACACCCATTCGGAATAATAGTCAACTTTTGATATAACTCCTAATTTGTCCAGTCTTTCTAATTCCTTATTAATAGGTTCTAATGCCATAAAAGGTACACTTCTTTTTGGCTTGAGAACTGGTGTTACATTTTTTTTTTTTACTTCAAATTTAGCTTTTGTTTTAGTGCATCTACATCGACCTTCTGAGAAAACTTCTGGGAAACTCTTTTTTAATTCTTTCTTTAATTTTTTGGCTGCTGTATTAGTACCAGAGGTAACAAAACTTATTTTGTTGCAGAATGAATTAACTGGAAGGTCCCACAGATCAAAAAATGTAATCCAATCTGTTCCAAATAAATTAGCTATGTTCTTTACCACAAATACAACCGTTTCTTTTAGTTTTTCCAACAAAAAAACATTGCAGGTGAACTCACCCATAAAGTCCAATTTCTTCCCTGTAACTTCACAAGCAATTTTTAAAGTTGCTAAACTGGTTTTACCCATTTTTCTCCATGTCTGTCCATTGATAATGATGATATCAGACCCTGTATCCAGTTGTAGTTTTATTTTTACATTATTAATTTTAACAAAAACAAATTTCCTCTTTTGAGATGTTTCTAGCTCAGTTAAAGACATGTTCGATGAATTTTTTTTTTTGTAGTTTTTCCTTTAAGTTTTTTTACTTTACAAATACAAAGTATTTACCATGTTCACATATATTCTACTTTTTTCCATTTTTTTGCATTTACAATGAGTAAATTTGTGTCCAATCTTCCCATATTCATAGCATTTTTTTGTTCCTGAAAAAACAATGACTTTTAAAATGTTTACTACCACAACCATGGCAAGCATTGGGTATTGACAAAGGTGTATAATCTTTTTTGAGGTGTTGCAGAAGGTCTATACTCCATCTTAAATGGTTGGACATTATGGACATGTGAAATGTCTCTTTCCTCAATCTTGAATTTCAGATTAACCATGCATTGACACTCTTCAGCTATTTTCTGGAGAGTTAACTTTGAATCCATTTCTAATTTAGACAGTATCTTAGCTCTTATTTCAGCGTCCTTATTAGCAGTTAAGCCCTGTACAAATATTAGGCATTTGAATAAATCCAGTGTTAATTCATTCAATTTAAATTTCTCACATTCCCAGTTCACTACTCCAACATAAGTGACAAAATCTTCATTGTGATCCTTTACTAAGTTAAGACATTGTCAACGTGTGTTAAATAGTGAACACCTATCACTGAAAATTTCCAACAGAATTAATAATTTCATCACAATTTATCTCACATGGTTTTTTTGGCAAAATAAAATTCACATACTTTTCATGTTCCTTAATAAGCAAACTTTTTTCCATCATCCCAGTGCAAACAATCCTTTTTGAAGATTTCTTTGGATCTTCTATAATATGCTGGAAATCTTATTCCTTCGCCTGGATTGTATAAAAATTTGCTAATTGAATTGGCAACAGCATCTGGAGTGAATAAATCTGATGTTCTTTGCAGTGAAGTTCTATGTAATAATAATTACAGAACTTTCTGTTGTTGTTGCAATTATTGTTCCAACATTTGAACCATGACAGACTTTTATTCTTCCATTTTTCTGTAGTCCACCAAATTGATTTTTGAATATCCTTGCCCAGTCATTTATTTGTAGTTCTACAAAATTTGTAGTTCTATGTGTCGTCACTTTTCTGAAGTGGTAAATATTCACTGAATATCCTGTTAAGGTGTTTTTTTCCTTCTTGCATAAGTTTAACATGAATTCTCATCTTTTATTTAATTACAACCACAAATAAATACTTAACAAGAACAAAGAAGTAAAAGTCAACCAATGATAATTAACCATTTCAGTGAATACTTTTGTTAGTAGCGTAGCTCAATATAACATCCGGTAAATCCTAAATCAAAACCCAAATCAGCAACACACAATAATTCACACTAATTCAACTGGATAGTTCCACTCCTTCATTCAATAATCACTGCAGTCAGTAGTCTGACACCACTATTTATACACCTGATGGAAAACATATTCATAAGTCCAGAGTGTCACACTTGAACCTCGGTGTTGGTAGTTACTCATTTTCTTCCTATATGACAAGTTTATTTATAAAGAGTAATATGAATGAACAATCAAAAAAAATCTTTTTACCTCATTTGGGGGAAAGGCTATTTTGGCAGATGGTGAAAGCAATCGTCTGTCTTTTCAAATCTGATGCGGAATGAAGTTCACATCTGTAGAGCTAGAGAAAGCAGGAGTTAACTGTAAGGAAGTGATATTAGAAGCTAAAGGGTCAACCTAAAATTTAACTTGCTAAAAATGCCCAATACAGAGTTCACACTTTTCAATGTTTAAGTCAGATAATAGACACCAGACAAGGGTCAGGGTGGGTGGTAACTATCTATCTTCTAAATTAAAAATGGATTTAAAAATAAATTAAAAAATATTTTTTTTAAATATATAAGGTAACAAGGGTGTAAAGGATTAACGGAAAGAGAATTAGGGGAATATTCTAATTAGAGGAAAGTTTATAAATTATAATTAATCTAGCATAAAAAGGTTTTAGAGAGGGTTGGATTGAGGGAGGAACTCAAGATAGCTAAAAAGGCAAAATTACTCTACGGAAATTTCAATTTGTTTTTATGTCAATGTTTGAAGATTTAGAGGGGATGGGAGTCGGGGAATGATTTAGGGTAGCTAATTAAGGCAAAATTATATAGTGGAAATTTGAATTTGTTTTTATGTCAACATTTGAACCCTAATTTCTTCCCTGATTCATTATTTTAAAATTTATTTTAAAATCCATTTTTAATTTTAAATTTATTCTTTCCTATTTCTAATGTCCCCAATTTGCCTTCATCGGGTTAATATTCCCCTTTAAGATAGATAGTTACCACCCACCCTGACCCCTGTCTGGTGCCTATCATTTGACTTAAACATTGAAAAGTGTGAACTCTGTATTGGACATTTTTAGCAAGTTAAATTTTAGGTTGACTCTTTATCTTCTAATATCACTTTCTTACAGTTAACTCCTACTTCCTGCTTTCTCTAGCTCTACAGATGTGAACTTCATCCCACATCAGATTTGAAAAGACAGGCGATTGCTTTCATCATCTGCCAAAATAGTCTATTCCCCACATGAGGTACAAAAGATTTTTTGATTATTCACACACACACACACACACACACACACACACACACACACACACACAGATATATATATATGATATAAAAACCTCAATCTGGTTCATCAAGTGGTAAGCATTAGGAAACAATCTGATCTTATAAAACTAATTTCTTATACCATGGATGATTCCAAAATGATTCAAGATAATCTAGCCATTAACCTGGTGTCAGGTGTGTTAGGGACAATTTCTCTTCTTGGCATACCCTGCAGTAAGCCCTGCCAGTACTTCAGTTTTGTGATCTTTTTCTTTAACTTGCCAAATATGATATGACAGTAATATTTTTATAACTTTCCAAGTTAAACGATATCCTATGGTTGCTGAATCTGTCTAAAACACATTTTTTTTCCAGGTGGTTTTCAAATTTAACACATGCCTTATAATTTATGTTTCTCCCTAACAACTGCCATTCAAGATACACACTTTTACTGCAGTTGCATTTTGTATTTCTTCATTTCTCCTGTTTAATTCTCTCTTGCTATGTGCTTTAATTAATCTTTTGATGTTGGGAAAACAATTAAAACTTATTTTTACTGTATTCCTATTGAATACCATACACAGTGCTGATCTTTGTGGGAAATGTTTGTTTTGCAATTTAAAAAAAAACACCCTGCCAATTTTAGTTTTCACTACTATTTTAAATGGGGGTGTATACCAGATTATTATACTTTCTTTTTTTTTCTTTTCTTTCCTCTGTCACTGGATCCTCATGTTTTATAAATTTTAACCTTGCAATGTGTCCCTCGAATTTAGAGCCATCTCATATCCTCACTTTGTTAAATACATTCACATTGAAATAGCTTCACGATAACCTGTACTCTATATCCAGTGGAATTCTGCTGATGACATTTCTAGGGTTGTTGGATTTAGTGTTCAAAAACTGTTCATGTATACTATCAAAATGCCTAGTTTCCTATATGTAGGGACACCGATTTTCCGCAATCACGGAATCGTGGACGGAATCACAGAATTGTTAATCTGAAACGGAATCTTGTATTTTTTCATGCAATGATTTTCCATCATAAATTAATTCTTTCTGTCTTTTTTCAAATATAAAAATACTACTTGAAAAAAACTGTCTCTTAGGTTTTCTTCAATATTTTAATAAATAAAACAATGTAACGTTATTTCCTTTAAATTAATTCTTTATAAATATTTATAGTTATTTTTCCTCTTAAGACCTACAAAAGAATTTAAAAATTCTGCACTTGTACAAAAAAGTAGATTTTCCTAGAAAATGTTATCTTATTTTTGAATATTAAAAAAAAAAACTTTATGTAGCAAAACAGATAAAAGTCAGTTGGTTACAGCGTCCACCCCCAACCCAATGAGACTTAGTCCCATCGATAAAGTGGAAATGGGAATTATAGACAATAGTTTGAACCTAAAAAAATGAAAGAAGGAAGCAAGATCAAAGCAATAAATTTTTTAAATCTATTTCTTTGGTTTAATTTCATACTTGTTATTTTATGAAATGCTACCTTTCTCTCATACAATTTATAAATATAGAAAAGTTTTCTTCTTTCAACATCCGACTACAGTAAAGCTGACAGTTACGCTGCAATCCTTCCTGATTATTTTTTCATATTTTGTTTTCTAATACAATTAACAATTTGCCAAAATGGCTGAATTTAGTGAATCACCCTCAAGTTCAAAAATTGCACCTGCTCCTCCAAACAAATTGACCCCAGTATCTAAAATTTGTGCTAAAGCCAGAGTTGAACAATTTCCTGATGACTTTTATGCAGAAGATAATATGCTATTTTGCAAATTTTGTCTCCATAGTGTTGATATATTTTTAGGGTTGACACAGTCAAAGACCATATTAAGTCAAAAATTCATATGAGAAAAAAATCTTCAAAAGGGTCATCTCAAGTGAAACAGAAGACAGTAACAATATTGTTCAAGAGTAAAGAGGTACGAGATGATTTTATTCTTGATTTTTTTTAAATGTGCACTTTATCTGACATTCCCCTTCACAAAATTGATAAAATGAGACCATTCTTATTAAAACATTGTAAGGAAGGTGGAGCTATTCCAAGTGTCAATTGTATTAGGGAACTTCATCTTCCAAAATTATTTGCTTGTCACTTTGCTGCTTTGAAAGCCAAGCTTGCTAATGAATCTATTAGTATCATAACAGATGAAACAACTGACTGTCATGGCCACAGCATTTTGAATATCATTGCAAGCATTTGTGGTGAGCCATTTCTCATTGATGTTGTAACCCTGGCAGAATGTAATCAAACTGTAAGTCAAGCATGCATCCAAGCTGTAACTCATGTGGATATTGAATTTGAAAATATCATTGCCTTTGTAACAGATTCGGCAGCCTATTGCAAAAATGCTCATAGAGAAGTGTTGTCAAATATCTTTAACAACAGCTACCATGTATTGTGCTTGGCACATATTTTAAGTCTTGTTGGTGAAGTATTTTCAAATTGGCCAGCATTTGATAATGTTACCCAGCTCACTACTTTCATCGAGTAAGCTCTTTTTAGAAAGCTGAGTCAAAAAAAAAAAAAACGATATTTGAAATGGCTTGAAAATTATTTGCCGTAAAGAACAAGTGAAATTACCCACTGTACCAGTGGCAACCAGATGGAATTCCTGGTTTAATGAAGCCAGATATCACACATCCTTTATACATTTTTATGAAGGATTCTTTAAGCAAGAGTCATGGCCTTGCAGTAGATAGAATTCTTGAATTAGTAGATGGTGGTCGACTACATCATGCCTCTTTCCTTAATTTGCACCTAAATCAGCATTTTATAAATGAGAACTGCACACATTTAATAAAAGCTTTGACAAGCTTAGAAGAAACTAAGTCACTGCTTGCATGTGTTGTTTATAATATGATGGAGAATGTGAAACAATATTTACATGCTGGTATATCAAAATCAACATTTGGCCTTGAAACTGATCGTCTTCTGTCTGAACTAAAAACCACAGAGAGGGAGAAAGTTATCTCAAATTTTCAAGATTTGTTCGGCATATCTTTTTCTAAATTGAATAAATACCTGGAGGCCCACCCTGTATATAACTTTTACAAGGCAACTTGTCTATTTGAACCTAGAGCTACCCTGTGTAAGCTATGATATTGATAGTTTTGCAGCTGTTAAAAACTTGCAAGATCCTTCTACTGATCTTATAGAAGAATTTCAAATTTATGTGAATTACAGAGATGACTTACCAAATCCTTTTAATATCCCAGCAATTTGGAAAGCAAATAAGAGCAGATTTCCTCTTCTGGAACAGATTTCCAATAAGGTCATATAGATGCCTGTTACCAGTGTTGATGTTGAACGTTCATTTCATCAATATAAACATTTAATGAATAAACAACATGAAAATCTAACCCCTGAGAATACCAAGCAACTTACAATGTTGTATTTCAATGGAGATTTAGAGAAGAGATTTAATGATTGCTAATTTCATAATTTGGGAAATATTCAATTTCAAATTTGAGCAGTATTTCAATTTTGAATTAATGCTTATATTTTGTTACAGAAATTGAATTATGATTTAATTATTGTTTTGTAAAATTGTAGTCAAAGTTTTTAATATACTTTGAGTTATTTGCTGTTGATTCTTTTGTTGATTTTAATATTGCAGACTATCATATAATTATCAATAACTTTGAATTATGTTTTTTAAGTTTTAATTTATTCAATTTTCTCATAAAAGTTTAAAAAATAAATTAATTAAATAAAAAAGGAAAAATTAAATTTTGCAAAAGTGAAAACGGAAAAAAATGGAATTTACTAAAATTGGAAACGGAATCAATGAAAATTTGAAACGGAAAATCGGGGTCCGTACATATGGTGCTACAGTGTAGTTACATAGATTGAGCCTAACATCTCAGTATTCCACTACTGTCAGAATTGTTTAACTTCCATGTCAAAACTGAATTAAATTGTTCAAAAAGTTGATTCCTTACTCAATCATTTCTTCTTCCTCTTTTGTTGTCCACCACAATAAACATATCATGTTATAGGCCATTATCTGATTTATAAACAATCATACTCAATTTTTCCAACAGGAAAAGTCCTATTAAATCACTATGCAGTATCGAAGCCGCCATAGATATACCAAAGGTCTCATCTATCTTTTTTTCTTTTCCTATATTTTGAAGTAGTATAACACAGACTTTTGCCAGTATTTGATTCTCAACAGCGGATAAAGGCATTGGTTAGATCCAGTGACAGACCCAAAGAGTGTGAGTTCAATACCCGGTTAAGGCAGTGGAGAACTTTCAGAGGGAAAATTACCAGGAGATAACTGATAACTGACATCCATCAAACATGGCTTGTGGAACTAGAACAGTCTACCCCAGTGATCGAAATAAAGGGTTCGGTTCGAAATTCCAACCACCTGAAGAAGGCCGGAGCGTACAATGGCCGAAACGTTGTGACAAATATGGCAACAAAGATGAGGACAATAGTCCGACTAATGTAAATACTGTACATAATACCTCATCTCAGAAATATAGACAAAATGTTACTTATTTTCATATTCTTATATAAAAATGTCTAAATGTAATTATTTTCATATTCCTGAATAAAAAAAGTCTAAATCAAGAGAAAGTGCAGCTTATTTTCAAACGAAAAAGCCTAAATCTGAAGAAAATGTTGCTTATATTAATAGTTTGTCATTTTACTACATTCATAACTCAAAAATTTCTAAATTAACAAGTCTTAATCTCATGAAAATGTAGCTTTTTTATATATTTCTAAACAAAAAAAATGTAAACCTTAAGTAAATGTAGTCTATTTTCCTATTTATAAATAAAAAATATATTTAGAATATATAAATATATATATATGTAAAAATGCACACTAAGATTTAGTAGGTAGTTTTGCCTACCCAACCTGTTTTCCTTCCATGTATATTGAACAGGAGCAGAGGTTTATCCTGTTTAGGATGTGGCTTACCACTTCCTTTCTTCCATGACCTTAATGATTTAACTGTCTTTACTTATTGGCGATCTAATTGATCTGTGGCTGAAACTTTTAAGGGCACCAGGTTGGTAGTTTTGTGATTGCTGCATTCTGACTGGTAGTAAGGAGCCTAAACTCTTTAGTAACACTTAGAGAGCTCGCTTATAATATCATGGTATTTGCAGTGCCATGCCTCACACAGATAAGTATCCCTGCATGTACTTCTAGTGGGCAACCCTGAGGCTACATTATGTTTTAACCTTCCTGTTGGTTTGTATTGCCATAGATGATTGACAGTGATAATTCTTTGGCATTTTTCTTCTTAAAAATTAAAATATTCTCATAGCAATTAAAAAAAAGGTCATGTGACACAAGGTCAGTTTAATGTGGAGATCCCAAGCATGTACACCCGGGCTAGAAACAAAAATTGCCCAAGCCCCTACAACTGTCAGTTGCAGTGGCCTTGGTGCAAGAACCAATCCCTCTCTCTAGTGCAATGAGAGGGCGCGGTTCCCCAGGACTAGGCACCTCTCATTATAAGTTTCCTCAGTTGCGACTGTCCTTTGACGTAGCCACCCCTGAGTGCACTCTGCCCAAAGACAGAGATGCAACTGAGAGATGATAAATAAACGTGTTAAAAATTACTTTAGACTAATTCACACATAAAAGTTCAATATCCATATTATATATTATCTACTTCTAGGCAATACCACTCTTCAGAATTAACTAATTTGCATATTGATTTTAAAAAGTTTATTTCATTAATTCATTACTGTTCTTTTATTTGAGGATTGTTTTGATTTCCATATCAAAAATAGTTGTTTAGGAATATCATCTTATATAGTGTAGAAAAGTTTTTGAAATTTGCATCTTACTTGGCCTTCAACAAGTTGGCATCTATCTGTAGAAATTTCCTTAACTATAACAAGCCAATTTATGAATGAAATGTTCATTTAAAATTTTTATTTAAAAGATTTCATGTAGTGAATATATCTTACTTTGCAAGGCGATAGTGAGCGGGTGAAGCCTGCTAGTCTAAGATAAATTAAAGTGATATTCTTTATTATTGTTCCAAAATTTCAGTCAATCTAAGAAATTTAATAACTTTAGTTTTGCGTAACATGTAGCTGACCCAGTCTAGTCTTGCAATGTTTCAACTCTGAGTTTGGAACTTCTGATCTAAACACAATGTAGGTGGAGCAGTTTCCAGTCCAAGATGTCACAAACCAGCAACTGGGATAACTAGCCTGATATTCTTGACTACAGTGCTACATATGATGCCATGACCAAGGATTCTTGATTGAGCTTATCATAGAAATACAAACTCTTTATAGCTATTATTTTACCTTTTCTCCAATTCACAAAGATACTAAATTTAATGCAAATAAAAATCTTACCCTTTTCATCTTGCTTGGATCGAATAGCAAGTGTATCATTACTGAGAGAGGCAGTCAAGTTATTCATGAGTTCTGCCCTCATTCCACTGTACTTGATAGGACTAACCAGACGGCCATCATAAGAGTGAATGCTTACGTTTAAGCCATCAACCAACAAGAAATGTCTGCAATATAATTATCAAGATCACTTTAGAAAGATATTCTTTCATTATTAAAAATATTACATCTCATCAAACTAGGCTTTATAGTTCATGAATAAGTGTTTACAATAAATCAGCTTTACTTAATTAAAAGTATAAGTTTTAAGAGGAATATTCTAATGTAAATAAATATCAGGAAATTCAATGGAGAGTAAAATAAAATAAATTTAAAATAAATATATATAAAAATTTAAACATGCAGTTAGCAATCAATTATTTTAATTACATGTAGAACAATACAATTCTAAGTTAATAAAACTTACTTTCAAAGATCTCTAATATTTCTTATAAGGGAAAATGAAATTGCATTTAAAGTGCATTTAAGCATCTTCTTTAAACAAATTGATTCAGTAAATACTTAATTTTTTAATCTAATATTTTAGAAAAGCTCCAAAATTACTTTTCAGCTTGGACAATAAGGGTGACACAGCCTTCTTTGAGATCAAATATTAGTGGTGTGTTCCAGTTCTTGATACTGAAAAATTATTCAAAATGTTTTACTGCAGTGCAAAAACAAACACATTTTTAACAAAACAAACACATTTTTGTTCATTTCTTATTTCACAGAATGTTTTTAGAATTAACCATTTGTAATTATTTTACTATGATCCAAAATAAGGCAATTATTTTATGATTATATTTGTATGCTTGCAATTTTGCATATAAAACACAGGAAAATAAATTTTAATTTCTTTTCATACATATAGAATTCTGAAACAGATTTTAAAATTATTCAGAGATTTTTCTTCTTTTATGAGCTGTGTCCCTTCAGGGCCCTCCACAACTTTCTATAATTTGTAACTAAATTTTTAGTTTGAAAATCTAGTTTTCTGTTGGTTTTAGAGTTCATGATTCAGTAGTTCTTTCTGATAGGATGAAAATCTGAAGCTGTTATTTATATACCCAGTTCCATGCTGAAATCAAGTATTGAGATGGAACTGGGTATATAAACCACTGGAGGGAGAAATGACCAAAAACTACACCACCTTCCTGTTGATATATACTGGAATGTAACTGGAATTGTGTTGTATGTATACAGAATATGAACATTTCCATCAAATTGTTTATCTGGAACCAGCTATGTTTCTCTAGGGAAGGATACATGATTAACAAAGCGCCATCTGTCAAAACCTTAATAAATGGGTTCATTATATTCAGGATTTTCATCTGTAACAAAAGCGATTGAAAAATGCATTTGCTGAATTGAAGGAATAAAACCAACAAAGATGAAAATGCTAATCTGAATAACTTGTGGAATAAATGACTCATCTTAGAATTTCTGACAAGGAAGCAAAAGAAATGAGTCATTGAGCTAAAAAAAAAAAAATCAATTTGTTTAATGTTCTGTCATTCTTCTTGACAGTAAATCAAATGTTCTAAGTTATTTAGTTTTTTGCTATACACACAGATTTTCAACTCTCCCCACATAAAGTTTGATGATGTTAGACCAGGGCTTTAAGTGGGTTGATCTTACAACACTGATGAAAAATATTTTTTGTTGCACATAATACCTGGCATCATGTTGGAATATTTCATCTTCTGTCATATCTAGTCATAGGTGGAATCTTAACAAATAATGTATTTCTTTCTATTATTCCATCAACATCAATTTCCTTGCTGCAATGATTTTGATGTAGTCTCAAACCACCAAATTTTATACTCTTTATTGTATATCAACAATTGCTTTTTTGCATCAACTGGTCTTTAGATATCCACTCTGACATTATAATGTAGTTCAGTTTTCTTTCATCACTAAATATCACTGTTGTTATATACTAAGAACAAGGCCACAAGTTTGGAGCACCTAGTAAGGAGCAAACTCACAACTTGGTTACTGGGTAGTAATGATCAACCTGACAAACTAGTTAACCAAAGCATCACTGTTGCCCATTTTTCCTTCTCCCACAGCAAATGTTCTTTCTATGTTGATTGTGTTGTTGTTGTAATGCATTCATTTAGAATATCTCTATACTGTTTACTTACACCTCACAATTTATATTACTTTCATCCATTAATTGACTTTAGGTTGGATACTGATAATCCAATTTGGTCTTCTTTGATATCTTTTTGTTTAATTTTGAAGGTCTAGCCCTGTTTTTCCTATCCAAAATGCTTCCAACATTAGCATACTTCTTCTTGATCACTAGGATAGAGTAACTCAGTATTCCAAGCTCCTTGGCAATTTCACATCGACTCATTCTTTCTGACATTTCAATGATTTTCATCCTCTTCTCATTATGAAATTTAAAACTTGGTAAAAATTAAATTTGATTCTTCAGGTCAGCTATTGTATTATTAAGATTTCATAGCTATTAGAAAACTGAAACAGAATGAATTGATGTTTATGAAAAAAGATAATTACAAATTATTTTAGTAATATTTTTCTTTCTCTTCAGTGATGAAATAGGCATTTTTATTTTCTGAACTATTACTGAAATTAAAATAAAATTTTAAAAAATACTAACAATTAAATTTATATCATAATTTTTCTGGTTGTAAATAATAGATATTAAATTTAGTGATATTTTTAATCATATTTTTCTTTGCAGATGACAGAGAAATAAAGAGACATAATTGCTACTGTGCCTACATTCTCTCAACGATTTCCATTGTTCAAGCACTTGTACACCTTAACCACCTAAAGTGATGGTTTTTTCTAAAATTTTTATTGAGTATAAGCTAGAATATTCTGCACAACCTTCAAACTTGATGAATATCAAAATATGCTAAATTTAGGATGTTGGTTGATATTTGTTGGTTGATAAATCATTTAGGTAGTGTACATATATGGATGAACACAGTATTATTTATATGTACAAATATATACACATATTCATTCAATCATATACACAGAGGATAAAATTAATACAAGAAATATAGGTAATCTAGACACTATAAATACTCCCTCTATTATATCTAGGAATCATGCAATTTTGACCAAAGTATTTATTTTTATCAACACATTGTCCATCTTTTTTTAAATATATAAACTATACATTTTTGTTTGTTTTTTTTTGTTAAATAAGCAAGCAAATTTTCTTTTTGTGTTTGTTTTCACTTTTCCATTCAACTTCATTATCATATGATGATATTTTTATTTCATTCATCCTTTCTAAAAGAGCAAGACAAATCCCTTCTTGTTGGTTTTAAAGATGTGAATAAACATAAAAACCTTATTTTTTTGCATATTACTACTTACCAATGAAATACTGATTATCTACAAGTTTATTTCAAATGATTTTATCTTTCTTTTCAAAATTACCTCATCATCATATTTATATGGCATTCAAATAAATACATGAATACACTCCAAAGTTTGTATAATTTGATGTCTATATAGTTAAATTGACACCATTCTATATTTACAGCTACTACAAAGTATAATAGTTAAGTAAAAGAGCTGTAATTCTGCTAATATTTGAAAATTTAGATTAACAATTAAAAGTAAAAGAAATAGGAACTAGCACCAGATTTGAAAAGATAAATCTCTTTCAAGCTGGTAAATTGTTCATGAAATGTATCACCAGTGTCTTGTTAATTTGTTGGGGACCAGAATTCAGTTTATGGGTGCAAGAGACACAACTTGCTAGCTGGTTGCAGCATATTTGCCAAATTAAATTGTGCATCTCTTAAAAGAGTTTAAAGGAACACTGTAACTTCTATTTCTTAGGCATTCTGCTCATTTGCATGAAAAACAGGATTGCTAGTTATCTAGACAATTTCAAAATAAATAATTTCTCTTTGTTAAAAAGAAATTTATAATTTTGAGATGTGTTACTATCATTACAAAAGTTATTTAAAAGTACATATTGTGATAAAATAATATTATTATTATTATAGTTATCTGCCCTTATTAAGGGATTATTCTCCTTCATAGAAAAGTTCTAAAATCGCCATCTTTGTTTACACCTCGTGTGTCTTTTTGAGTTGATATTTTATCACCCAAATATATTTTCTTCAGTCTCGTCATTTGTCACAATTTATTCAACTCAAAATTATTCAAAATGGACAAAGTATTAAAACTGGAAAAATTCAGTCAGGACCCCAATTCACCAATCGCTGCTAAAAAGTGGAAATTTTGGTACCGGACATACAGCAACTATCTGCATGCTATTCAGACACTTGGTGTAACGCTGGATAAATTCAGTGTCTTATTAAGTCACATAGACCGGACAGTGTATGTCTACATAGAAAGCTGTAATACATACGAGGAAGCCATACAAATACCAGAAAATATTTATGTTAAGCCAATCTAATGAGATTTTTGCATGTCACCTCCTCACAGGTCATCACCAGAAACCTTATGAATCAATTGACCAATTTCTACAGGCACTGCGCGAGTTGTCTAAAGACTGCAACTACAAACCAGTAACCATAGAAGCCTACCGAGGGGAATCCATTCGAGATGCATTCATCAACGGTCTGGACTCTATTCAACAGAGAATCCTCAAGAATAGAATGCTTGCAGAATGCTTATAGCCAGGCTCGTTCTCTCAACCTTGCACAAAAAAATGCTGTTGCATTTATCCAACAGAATCCATCCACACCGACCATGAGTGTAGCTGCCAAAGAAGAGAGACCATCTGCAGAAACCACATTAGCCACAACAAAATCACAATGTTGGTTTTGTGGAAATCTAGGTCACTCATGAAGCAAATGTCCTACAAGGCAAGTGATCTGCCATAAATGTTCCAAAACCGGACATTTTGCAAAAATGTGCCACTCAAGCAAGTCCAGTACTCAGTCAACTGCAATTGTCAATGCAGTCCACACAATGTCAATCAATAACAGCCCCACACTTTCAAGTATTTATTCTGCTGCTATTGAAACTGGATTTAAAGTATCCACCAATATACTCATAAAAGAACAAAAACTGAGAGCCCTAATTGACTGTGCAAACACTGACAGAATCTTCATAAACCAAAAAGTCGCCAAAAGGCTTAAATTGAAACAATACCCATGCTTGAGATCAATCCACATGGCTGCAGGAATACAGATCACAGAAATTGCAGGATAGTGTATTGTGGACCTCAACCTTCTTGGACGTGAGTACACAAATGTTCATCTAAATGTAATTAGTGATTTGTGTACTGATATAATCCTTGAAACTGATTTTCAAGAGCAGCATGAAAGTGCTGTCATCAAGTATGGTGGCAGCAAACCAACATTAACCTTTTGCACCCTTACAACTATTAATGTCAACACTCCAATCCTATTCGCTAATTTATCTAAAAATTGCAAACCCATTGAAACCAAACCACAAAAATTTTCAAGACCAGACCAACACTTCATTGATTCAGAGACACAACATCTACTAAAAGAAGGAATCATTGAACCAAGCCTATCACCATGGAGGGCACAACCATTAGTTGTGAAAGAGGACGGAAACCATAGAAAGAGAATGGTCATCAATCTTGCTTCTTTTAGTTTTGACATCCAGTACCGTGAAGGTAAAGAGAATGTGGTAGCAGACACCCTCACATGAAACAGTTGTGCTACCTTCTCGGACAACAAACTGTTAAGATTGCATGAATCCTTGTGTCATCCAGGTGTAACCAGAATGATACACTTCATTCGAAGTAAAAACTTACCATACTTAATTGAAGAAATCCACACAATGATAGCCAACTGCCAAACAGGTAACACAATTAAACCAAATTTCCACAAACCATCCGATCTACACCTAATCAAAGCCACTCAACCTTTTGACCATCTGAGCATTAACTTTAAGTGTCCACTACCTTCCTCATCTCGCAACAAGTATCTGTTAACCATCATAGATGAATTTTCCAGGTTCATTTTTGCCTACCCATGCCCAAACATGTAAGCTAAAACTGTAAATAGCTGTCTGTCCAATCTATTCTCCATATTTGGCATGCCCGCTTACATCCACAGTGACAGGAGATCCTCATTTCTTTCACAAGAAACAAAAACATTCCTACACAATTACGGAGTTGTCACTAGTAGAACTAAACCTTATAATCCAGAAGGGAATGGCCAAGTAGAAAGATAGAATGGTGTCATCTGGCAGTCAATACTTCTAGCACTGAAATCTAAGAACCTTCCAGAATCACATTGGGAAGAAGTCTTGTCTGAAGCTTTACAAGCTAGTCGTTCATTGTTGTGCACTGCAACTAACTGCATCCCACATGAATGACTATTCAAGTTCAACAGACAATCAACCAATGGGACCACCTTACCCGCATGGCTAAGTCACCCCGGTAAAATACTGATGAAACAATATCCCCGGAATAGCAAGCATGAACCACTGGTTGATGAGGTGGAACTTCTGGAAGCAAACCCACAATATACCCACATCAGGAAATTAGATGGTAGTGAGGCCACTGTCTCACTTAAACATCTAGCCCCAAAAGGAACTGAGGACTGCAGCCTTGCCTGAATTATGACAGGTTCATATTCTCATGGAACTACTAATATCAACCCAGCCAGGAAATCAGTCCCCTAAAGACAGTGATCGTGAACTGTACATCCAACAAACTATGAACAATTCTACAAAAGGACATATAAATAGCCCACAAATGCTGCGTCAATCTAGTCGAGTTGTAAAACCACTCAACCGCTTAGACCTTTAAGGACTCAATTTTATTTATTCCTATTTTTTTTATCGCAATGTATGTACACTCAATTTCTTTTCCGATGCGGCAGTGATTGTGATAAAATAATATTATTATTATAGTTATTTGCCCTTATTAAGGGATTATTCTCCTTCATAGAAGAGTTCTAAAATCACCATCTTTGTTTATACCTTGTGTGTTTTTTTTTGAGTTGAATAATACCTAAATTGCCCAAAGGTATTTTCTTCAGTCTTGTCATTCGCCACACATATCTCTATTATTTGTTGTTACAGTAACATAATTGCCTGATCCATTCTGAAGTCCTTCTCAAGTTGAAATCTATATGAAAAAAAAAAGTCTGTTTCTTTGTTCTAACTGGTGTCAACTGATGGGTGTAAAAGAAGAAAATGACTATTTTTATTTTATTCTATTTGTAGAATGGCTCTGCCAAAACATGGATTAAAAAAAAAAAAAATAATGAAATCGATAGACTGAACAATCTGGAATTTTATAAGGATTTTAATAAGCTGTAAAAGTATCAGCCGAGAAATTGTTAGATTTGTTTTGTACAATATTTTCTTTATGATTTAAAAAAGATCTCAGTCTTTATAATATCATATAATTCTACATATATATTTTTTGTGCTTGTATATATATATATATATATATATATATATATATATATATATATATATATATATGTAACACTATTTAGAAACGGCAGGTTAATTAATCAATTAATTAACCACAGAAGTTAATTACAGGGATTACTTAAACCGATAGATATAACGAAAGACATACTGAGCGATATTCTTTTTGTTTTGTTATTTTCCCAAAACAGGGTATCAGTGAAAAAAAGATTTTTTGTTTTGTTATTTTCAAGTGCGATTCAAGATAACCATTTTACTTTCTCGTGGAAGTGTGATGCTGAGATATGCCAAATTATCTGCGAGGACAAAAGAAGGAAGAAGAGAAAGAAACAGAGGGACAAGACTTAACAACTTAGATGATAAGAGAAAGAAAAATGCCACCCACAAAAGCGATGTTGTTTTGGGTAGTGGAATGGCGAAAATTCTGATGGTCATTGTCGTAAAAATTAGTTGAGAGATACCAGAGCTTCTGGGCGGATAAAACATTGGCTGTGTCAGGATGACGAACTTGTGTTATCAGTAGTTGATGGGTCGTCTGCCGACCGCACACAGGGCCCGGCCCTGGATTGAGATGTCGCCTGGACAGAACATCTGCGTTCTGTTTAAATTCGTTTGTGATAACGAAGGCCATGTTAGGGTATTTTAATTAACCCAATTTTGCCAAAAAATTCGTCCACTTAATGTTGGCGGAAAAACTTGGGTGAGAAAAACCATATCCCGTGAAGTTGGATAAAAATTGAGATTATCAGTTGACGCCTATTGGCCGAATAGCCAGGCGGAGATGATCATGTGACGCAGAGAGGAGGCCTGTCACCGCCCATTGAGAGGATAGGTATGAGATGTTACTGCGAGAAAGTGGGAAAACCGTTGACGCCTTCTAAAGTATGGTGAGATACCCATATGAGAGCAGAAGAGGGTGGGAGTGGAATAAGATTTCCAAATATGGAAAATGATAATTATTTTTGGCCGAAAACAAAGAAAATCCTTATTGGGGATTTGAAATCAACGTGGTGGCCACACCACGTCCGACCCCACGCCAGGTTTTGATCGGCGTCCATATAAGCAAACATCTACGGGTGTTTCAGTGAGTCGAGTCCAGTCAGTGAGTGAAGAGTCCAAGAGCAGTGCAGTTCGCAGAGAGACGCGCCTCGCACAGGTGAGCGCACGATTCCATGGCTTCCGACTTCCGACTTCTAACCAAGAACAAATTTGTTGAAGTTCGACTTTAGATTTCCTATCAAAACAAGTTTCCGACTTAGACTTCTAACCAAGAACAAATTATAGAAGTCTGACTTATATTCTCCATCCAGATATCCAGAACTAGTTAAGGAACGCAAAAGTGTTACAATCCACATTTTTTTTTCTTCGGGCTGGGAGAGAAAGAGAGAGACGCACTCCTGTAACTCAACAAACCGACATAAAATTAATCACTATTCCTAACCAGTTGCTCGCCTTGAAGTTGTTGTTTGTGCTTTTGTTTTTTTTGTCTACATTTATTGTGCAGTATCACCTTGACCCGGATTCGGCTGGCACTACGGCCCGACGTTTGATTGATCTCGTCAACCTAAGATCAAATCACAACGTGGGTGGGTTGAATCGAGATCAAAGCAGTTGCTTCAGTGACCAGGCGTTGGAAGCGAGCCGAGTACGACAAGTTGGTACTAGAACCCAACAAGACTTCAACCGATGTCCCAGGGTTAGCCCATCACAAAGGGCCGACGTTACATATTGGCGTCGTGACTGAAAAAGAAGTTGGGTGTCACAAATGGTGCCCTGACCAGGACAGAGGAGGATGGGGTGTCACATATATATATATATATATATATATATATATATATATATATATATATAGAGAGAGAGAGAGAGAGAGAGAGAGAGACATATAGATGTCAGATGAGAGAATGTATAACCAGGATTCCATATCAACCATTCCACTTAAAATAAACCACTAGTACATTTCTTATACAAATATGTTGTTTACTACTATTAAATTGAAGACATTATAGCTAACAGATTATTTAGGCACTACTATCTCTGGTTGTTTTGATGGATATTTTTAAAGTCAGTAAAGAAAAAAAAAAAAGAGTGATGCAAAAATGATTTATATTCTTTCAGGAAGCGGGGAGGGGATCACTCACAAAAAAGAATGACAGTCAAATATAATTATATTGTTAATAGATCTAATGCATACACAAAAATGCCCTCAAAAGTCATAATAAAAGTGTCACATTACAGAAGTGCAATGGGATTATGACAAATAGGTTAGCTTTAATATATGTCACTGACATATGTGTAGCTATCCTATATAAGTATATATTTGAATGCATTTTCCTATGTATTTGTAATAGAATTTAGATTAGCCGTAAATGCAGGTAAATCTTTATCTGCAGAGTAGACTAATTAATGATGGATAAGTATACAGATACCTTTTCTAGAAACCGGTTTAAAAGAGGATGAAAGTGTATGCAAAATGAATAGCTCATTTTTGTACTTGACATATGGTAAACTAATAATTACTGATTCAGTTCATTTCAATACTGGATAAAAAGCTTTTCAGTAAAAACTACCAATGAAGATGGTATTTACATTATTTTTATCTTTGAAAGTAATCACATTTTTACTTTTAACAACAAAAAACAATACCTAAATGAGTAGACTTAAACATAGCTAAGTATTAGTGAAATGAAAATTAGTAGAAAAATCTGCTAAATAACTTAAATCTTAGTATCAGCTCATTTAATTGGTACTTGCTTATGCAGAAAATATGTATTTCCACTATTATTTACTAAAGTTCTGGTTGTTATTCTGTTATTACATTCCTGTACATTTCAGTAATTGTAGAGACAACACAAATCTATGCTTCTACTTTAATATAACAGTATAATCAAATATGTGCATGTAAATTTAAGATCATTATTTTAATTTTCTTTCCTGTGTCATACAGAATAAAATGTTCAATCAGTTTTCTTCCTAGAAGTTGATGTAAAAATGCCTCAAATTATAATTTAATATTTATTTTTCCCTTTCTTGTGTCTACTTTTTCTGATCTGCCAGATCCAATAAATAAATGACATTATTCAAATGTAAAAAAAACACAAGAGGATGGGGGGGGGGGAAAGTGTTTGCATTTAACATTTTCTTTTTTGCAATTTAAACTTTCAGACAGATTTCATCATAATTGCAGATGACATATAAAGAATATTTGAAAAGCCTGTCGAGTCCTTTTATGATCTTTTAATAATGTCAATATTCTAACTGACCTGTAGATATTGACAATGTTTGCTTTTATCTTTGTAGCAAACATACTTTCAGTCATGCTGCAGTTGGACTGATATCAATAATAACATTTCATGACATCATCTGTCATGTTACATATTTCAGTGATTCACTTCAGAAGCTGAAGAAACTTCAATATGGCTAACTGCATCACTAGTTTTGAAGATGCCATATTCACATCAGATGGCTGTTTGCTGCTCATCCAACTGAAATCAATGCTATCATGCAAATTATATTTCAAACTACTTCACACACTGTTAGTGAAAAAGAAGCAGCAATTAGATATTGCATACTGTATTTGAATGCCATCTCAACAAAGTTGTAAAGCATTAACTCACACATTTATTCCAGGAATTGATCATCACTTGAACCTCAAATGCCTAAAAAGCCATAAGATAACAGTCAACAATACTAGCGAGTCAAATCAAACAATATAGTTGAAAGAAGAAACAATTACTCCAAACAATTAATGACATTTCTGAAATATCTTTTTAGTTTTCCATTTTATAATTTTTCTCAATAAAAATATCCTGATTTATATAAAACAATTCATAAAATCAAACAAAAAGTCTTTTCATGTGTATAGAATATGTATATATTTTTACTCAGAGCACTGTGATTTCTTCCCCGATATTAATTGTTATATCACCACACACACAACAAAAACAAATTTTAAATATGCCATATTTCACTCTAAAATAATTTGAGATTGTTTCTACTAACTAGAGATGTAAATTGAATGGGACTAAAGCAGAGATCATCGCTACAGGTGAATTCTTGATTCAAGTTATCTTTGTCTTGTACCAAAGCATGGATAACATGAGTTAGGTAAATGTCTCTAGCATACAAGAGAAAACAGAATTTATATGCCCACTTTCAGATACAAAATGGATAATTCTCAATTAAAAATAATCACCTAATACTGCTTATAATTCTGTTGTCAGGAATATATTTTCTTGCCATGACTGAGTTTGGTTACTCAATGACTAGTAAGTTGTTACTACAAATGTATATATTTACTAGTAAGAAACAAATGATATTGATAAAATTTTACATTGAGCAGATTTCTATTTTAGTATTGTTAACAGCAAATCGTTTTTATTAAAATACTATTCAGAAGAACATTAATATTCATAAAACAATATAATTTTTCTTCAATTAAGGCATAATAATTTTCTGTTTAATACTATTAAAAAATATTTTCATTACTTTTATACAACATGATACTAACTATATTATACACCTTCACATGTTACTGACTTAATGTGTATTATATATAACAAGATGGAAATAATGATACTAGATTCAGTGGAAGAATCTAAGCATTAATTTTTCTGTGTTAAAATAAGTTATACCAACTTCACTTAGCATTGTAAACATAGTTATAATCATTATTGGAATACTGATGTTAAGTTTATTAATATCTATGTACAAGAAATTCATGTAATAACTTTGTAGTGAGACCCACTGCTTGAAAATATCATCCCATAAGAATAAGTACCATACATGTATAAAACACATTTGATCAGTGTTAAATCTATATAAAATTGTTTTATTTTGCATTTCAAATTAATGAAATTAGCAAAGAACAGAATCAAGTTTGATATTCTCACAAAATTTTCTGTTAAAATTATTGGATTAATCCAAATGATTATTCTATGTTTGCAGTAAGATGGCATTAGGAATGTCTAATGTTAACTTCTTAACTATTAGGTAAGCTTGGTTACATGAAAAAGTCCAGTCTATATTGAAACAAACAGCTTGTATGTTAACAGAAAATGAATTAAATGAATAAAGCAACATAGAAAGAGAAATGTGACTAACTTGCATTTTTCTCACCAGATTTATTTAATGTGTACAATGAAATGATTCTAATGGAATCAGGACATGCCAGACTTTCTTATTGGTGGATATAATCTGAATAACATGTTACAAAACTGTGTAGCATATGTTAAATTTGATGGCTGATTCAGAAAAAAAAATTATTAGACTATGTAGTCAAGGAAAGCAAGAACTACTAAACAATAACTGTAAGACAGAAAGCCTAGTGTGACACAAAAATTCAGTATGAGTTACACATCAGGAGTGTCAGACTCAAATGGATGGGGAAATCAAGGTAGTGTACAAGGTGTTGAAAAATTTCAAACCTGATCAAGAAAAAGAAATCTGACATTTGGTTATTTAAAAAGAGTTGAGGAACTGGGTTGGATCAAGAACTTTTCAACAAATTCTTGTAATAACAAACAATGCAAAGTGTGACACAAAAATTCAAAGATGCAATAGAATAGTAAATAATACTTTACAGAAGTGGAATAAGGTAGGTATGACCATGGATTTGTTAAGTACAATTTAAAAATATATTGCAATAAATAAAATATCTTCTTTAAAGTTTTATTTTTGTTTTTAATTGCAAGAAAATAGTATAAAATTAGTTGATAAAAAAAAAATATATTTGTGTGTTAGCATGCCCAAGAGCCCTCTTTCAGCTTTTTGGACAAATTGTGTGTCAATTCCATTTTTGCATCAGTGTGCACAAAAACTGGGAAAGGCCAAGTGTATGTTCATAAGGAAATGAAAGCATGTGATAAATAATGAAGTCTTAATGAGAATAGAAGGTTCAAAGTAACTGTTGCTAATAATTAGAAAGACAGTTGAAATCTTTGGGACACATAATGAAGAGAGAATGCTTGGAGAATTTAACACATTCAAGGTACAATGAAATCAATAAAAAAGATAGTCGTAACAAGTGACCTACTTGACAATTTTGTGTAAACAGATGAAGGAACCAGGAGCATAAAGATAAAGTGTTATGAAAGAGTAAATATTGTTGAAAACAACAAAAGATAAAAGAATGTAGAGAATCATGACCACCCACGTCCTGAATAGACTTGGTACATAGAGAGATAGATTTAATTAATTTCATTTAAAAAGATTATTTTGATTGTGTGTGACGGTCATCATACCAGCAAGCATTTTTAAAAATAACTGTCAAAATTATCATATTTATTTTATTCTAGCATTAAAGGTATATTTTGTTTTCTTAAGAAATGTGACACAAATGCAAAAAATGATTGTGCACTGTTAATAATCAAAAGGTTAAAGGTTGTATTAAAGATCTCTCATTGAATGATGATCCATGGTAAATTAAACTAGTTCATAATGATCAAACTAAGATGCTACTTGACAATGTGGGAGATTATATAGTTAAAACAATTTAAATATTCAAATCAATCATTGAAAATCATTTGCAGCAGTTTGGTTATGCCAAATACTTTGATGTGTGACTTTCACATAAACAAAAAACACAGCTGGACTATACTACTGTGTGCTACTTAAGCTTTATGAAATGTGGAAAGTAAAATTATGGAGTCAGTGAAACAAACCATTTCTAACCATGCTGCAGGCTGGTTTCCAACTAAACAATATTATAGGTTTGGAGGGTGTCTTCCAGAGAACCAGACAACTGACTTAATCATATACAGCTCCCAATGTAATCAAAATAACAATCAACAAAAAGTCTATCTAATTAGTTAAGAAAAAAGAAATATTCTACAAGAATAACATTAGTTATATTAGCTCACAAGGCCAAAATTTGTTACATCTTGATTGAAAATGTTCACTCATCCATTATATACACCAGATATTATTACTTTCAGATTAATGTTTATTCTTTTCCTTACAGAATTCTCTTAATACAATTTAACTCTCTGTTGGCCTAGAACAGTTCTTTGCAGAGAAAGAAAAACAAAAAGTTGGTAGAGGATGAATTTGCCTGAAAAATGGCAGAAAATATTAAAAGAAAATGGTAAGTTTAATGAAGTTAATGCCAGCAATTTAAAAAATAAAAAAGCCTTTTCATTTCATTTAATAATCTAAATTAACTATTTAGTTACCCAATAGTAACAGTCAATTAAAAGAAAAAGAAATCAGAAGATATTTCTTACCTGTATATATAACACTGGGAAGCAGTAGCAACCACAAGATGGCCAAATGAAAATGAAACTTTGATAATGCGATTCCGAAAATCCAGCATTTCTTTTGTATCACTGAGAACATTTCGCACATTGATTTGATAGTTGCTAATGACAGTTGCATCAAAGTTTTTCCATTCTAGGTGCCTGATATTCAGAAAGCAAATACATTTTTTAAATTACTATTCAGAAGAAAAAATATAAACAATTTTCAATTTATTAATGTAAATTAAGCTCTGTTTAAGAAGATGCATTTAAATGAATAATGAAGCAATAAAATGTTATCAGTTCAGTAATGTCAAATAATGATTAATCTTTTTTTAATTAAATTTGTTCTACAAAAGCAGCAAATTTTCAAGTGGTGGGTGTTCATACTGAGTAGTTATTTGCAACTAAAATCTATTCCTTTATTTTTTTTGAAAGGTAATGACAATTTCAAGTAAAAATAGTATTTCGTAAGATTAAAAATTTTTTTAAATCTTTAATCTTGATCAATCAATGTGAAATAAGTAAAATGCACTAATTTAGAACATATATGTAATGTTACACTATTTAGCTATCGTAATTGGCTAACTAATTAACCATAGAAATTAAAACAAGAAATACTGAGAACGGAAAGAAGATATCCCGAAAGATATACTGTTCGATATTATAAAGATTTTATTTTATTTCCAAAAAAGTTACTTTTCACAAAAGACAGTAGACCCGTAGAAAAGCCATATGTGAGATTTTGACAAATTGATTAATATTGTTGTAAAGAAATGCCTTAATGAGAGAAACATGAGATTCAGAAAAAGCAAAGCATTGAGATATTGGGCAGACCATATGGCGGTCATAAAAATTTCAGCCAGAGATGATTGCCAATACGGGTTAAAGAGAATCAATATTAATTATCTTCCCAACATATCTTTTTTTTTTCTTCAGTGCTGGTAAGGCAAAGCCATATGGTATTTGTGGGAATTTTTGGCATGAGAAAAATTTATCCCGATATGTGGTGGAAAGGATTGTTATTATTTACTTTACCAAAGTGTCCCCTTCAAAGGCCAACACATTGAGTAGCAATATGGTGATTATAAAATTTTGGGCATGAGAAAAGATAGCGTGGAAGAATCGTGATTTGGAAGATAAGGAATTTAATTTCTCAAGAAGCCAAGGGTTCCAGTAAAAGCTAACTTCATGAAGGGACCAAATGACAGACTTTGACAGTGATTGATGGAATCTGTAAACGGTGCTGGTTAAGAAGACTCTGAGAGGTTTTAAGTGGATTCGTAAAAATTTTGGCCGATGGGAAAAAAAAGAATTTTGTAAACAAAAATTCTGGTTTATAATTTTAAGGAGGCCAGCTAAGCCACACCTGCATGGCCGGGATGCCATTGATCAAATGGTAGCAATGGTGATAGGCGGAGGTAATTTGATGAGAAGGATGGAGAAGTTATTAACATCCACTGAAGGGATTGGTACAAGGTATCAATGTGAGAGAGGAAGAGTTTAGGAGGATAGCCCTCCTCCGACCTCTCCAGACCACGTCTAACCCTGCACCAGTTTTTGGTCGGTACCCATATAAACGAATGTCCTCGGGCCATTCGACAGTCAGTTAGAGTCAGACCTTGAGTAGAGAGTTGCCTTGCAGCTGACTGAGAGATTCCACAACCTCTGACTTCGCCTATCCTACCAATAGCAAGTTATACTGACGAACGAGGCCAAGCCTGCACCTAAAAACTAAACCACTTGACTTAAGATACCAAAACTTGCTTAAGTAGGAAACATATATGTATATACATATATGTATACATATACATATATATATATGTATGTATGTTCGTATGTTGTAGTATATGTATTTGTACGTATACCTTACCTTAGTGTATCATAGATACTAATTAAAACCTACTTTTGGTTGATAAGGAGTTTTTAATTGCTTATAGACTTAATCAACAACTGTCTGTTGTTATTTTTAAAAAATTATTATAAACTTTTAATGTATTTTATATTGTTAGAATATATGTAGGTCTCTGTATACATATTCATATTTTTTTGTGTGTCTATATATATATATATATATATATATATATATATATGTATGTATGTATGTGTATATGTGTATATGTGGGTGTGTATATACGTATATATGTTTATATAGTTTTAATTTACATTTGTTTGATTTTTCATGTATATGCGTGTATTTGTAAATGCATGTTTATGTGTTTAGTTTATACACATATAGGTATACGTGTGTATGTATGTATATGTAAATATGCGTATGTATGTATAACGTATGTGTATGTCTGTAAGTATATGTATATATGTGCATCTTTGTGTATATGTATTTTTACTTGCTTTATTTACTTTTTTATGTTGCTGTATGGGTTGATATATTTATACGTGCTTATGTATGTATGTGCGTATCTGTATGTGTATATATATATATATATGTATGTATGTGTGTGTAGGTTTGTATGTATATATGTGTGACTGTACGATTATATATGGGAGGTAGTTATTTATTCTTTCATGTAGTGTGTGGAAAACTATATGGTAAAAAAATATATATATTTATTTGTTTGATATTTTTATTTTTATTTTTTTTACTAATTTTATCTATGTATATTTTCCCAGATTAGTTATATTTCAATAAGTAGTTAGAATTTGTTTAATAACATATTAAGCCCCGAATATGTTATAGCTATTGCGTCAGATTGTCTAGGTCAGTGTGTGTGTGTGGATGTATGTGCATGTGTTTATCGATGTGTATGTGTAGGGAAAGTGCATGCACGTCTGGTTGTGTGTGTGTGTGTGTATTCGTTTTTTTTTTGTATTTTGTTTTTTTATCAAGGGTCGTGTCTCGTCACCGTTTTTTGTGTGTGTATATATCTAAATATGTCTGGGCGCTTATGTATTATAACCATAACCTGAGTGTGTTTGGATTGTTTTACGTGAGAGGTGATCATCATAGTTACACTCATTGAATTAAAATGTTAAAATGTATACATTTTTGTCTAGAGCTATCAACATCCTTTTTAACATAATTTCAATGAAAAAATAAATTAAATAACATGTATTTTCTATTTTCTCCTCAGTAATTCTATAATTTTAAACTTAATAGAGATTAGATTTAGATTTCTAAATGGGTAATTTTTTACTTTTAATTTTAATTTCAAATTTTATCATATAATTTAATACTTATTAGTTAGGACATATTCTATTTTACTAGAACCCCAACACTAAAGCTTTTAATATCTATGATAACCTTGCTTCGTTGTCAAATTTTTTGAATTCTTATATACTTGTATTTTGATTGGTCATTCTAGCTTATGTAACAGCGTTTACCCCTAGCGAAGGGTCGTTAATTAATTTGAAACTTTTAAAACCATTTATTCTACATTCAACATCATCACTTGATAAGACACCGGAGGTGTTGAAACAAAATGGCTATTTTTGTAGTGATTTTATAACATATATATATATATATATATATATATATATATATATATATCTCTCCACATATGTATACATATATATATATTTATCCACATATGTATACATATATATATATTTATCCACATATGTATACATATATGTGTGTGTGTGTGTGTGTGTTGGTGGATATATATGTGTGTGTGTGTGTGTGTGTGTGTGTGTGTGGATATATGTTTGTTGATAAAGTACATTTTCTAATTTAATGTAAATATTTCTTCAGATATATCTTAAGTCACAGTATTTTACATTTTTTTTTAACCCTTTTGTATCTGGTCTTGAGATTTTTACCAGGGGTTATGAGAAAATGTTTCTTAAATACATATGAGGTTGATTAAAAAAGTAATCTAACTTCCCACTGATACATTCATAATACACTTGCTTTACTTCCCTTCCCCCTTCTTCTCCACATCCTTCTCCTCACTTTCAATTACATCCAATGTTGTGCATTTGTTTATTTTTTAAAATAATAATGTAGCGTTCTTTAGTTTTTTTTAAAAAAAGAAAAAATGAATAGGTGGTCATTTGATAAAAAATCACCTAAGGTTGAAATGAAGGTAGTAGATTCAGCTAACCTCCTGATTTTTAAATTTAAAAGCTCTACATGTTAGTTTTACTTTTGTTTTTTTTACAAAATGTGTGAGCACTTTTTAATACTACTGTTTCCTGGTTTAATTCAACTATTAACCTTTTATGTATTACATGTTTGTGTGTGTGTGTGTGTATGTATGTATGTATATATATATATTTCTACAAAGAATAAAAGGTTTTACATTGGTTGCAAAATCTTTTTTTGAAGTAAACATTATAACATTAACAAAATTCACCTTTATCCTTTTCATAAACAAAAGTTATTTTTGCTGATTATTCAGTACAAGTAACCAGATATTTTTCAGATATTTATGAGTTACCATATCTGAAGAAAGCCAAAGAACACACCATCCGAAATTTAGTTATGAGAAAAGCGAGGATGAAAAAATAGTGCAAACAAATCTTAGAAGAATCCCCTTTTAGCATAGTAGCTTTACTATCTTTTCAAAATCAAAATCATAGATAAATGTGTTCAATTGAGTTCACAATAAAATTAACTGTACTTTGAACACTAATGATGGGAACAAGGAATTTAATCCTAGGTAGCAGTTTAATAATTTCATTGTGTGAAAAAAAAAATGCATGTACATAATCATATTAATCATATGAAAATGCTCAATTAATATGAAGCACTCACTGATTAGAATTATCCTATAAAAGAGAGGAAGAGAATATGACAAAAACATAAGTAAAATCAATTAACTTAAAATAGTTAAAAATAGATATGCTAAACATTCTTTTTTGATTAGCTTTATGCTGCTTGTTTGTTTGCTTTGTGTTAAGTAAAAATCAATTTGAATAGGTTAAATAGAAAAAAAGGATACTTTGCTGCAAAAGTAATTGGAAAAATTAGGTAGAAGCTACTGTAATATTTTATTTAATGTGAATAGATATTTATTTCTATGCTGATACTTTTCGTCAATTATAAATGGCCTGATTTTAATAGAATTTTATGTTACTTAGACAAAGACCTATAGTTTTCCATTCTGAAATTCCAATAGTTACTTTTAGAAAGAAATCTAATGACACTTAAATATGAACCACAAAACTAAACTAAGTTTAACAAATTACACATTATTCTTTAATTTCCTTCTTATAAATTTAAGTAATGTGAAGTTACTCAAAAAAAGTGACTGAAATCAATTCCAACAACACAAATGCAACCATGAATAAACTAATTCTTAGAGAAAGACAAGTATTTTATTGAGTAAAGTGTACTCTTCAAAGATATATTCTAATTCAGTGTACAACCATTACATGCATTAGAAGAATTTAATTTTTCTTTTACATACTTCTGATTGAAACAAACTCTTTATTTTGTAGCCTTTTTTTTTTCTAAATATTTGCAAGATGCATTGTTTAATGATGCGGAAACTTCATAAAAACAAATAAATTTCTCCACTTAAACAATTAATGTGTGCAGACAATATAAGACAAAAAAACTAACTGTAATGATGAATTTGTTTCATAGAATTGTTTTCTAAGAATTTGTTTTTCTTCCTACATTTACAATATTATTAAAATCTGACTTACAAAATTTTTATGCAACAATATAAACTTATTAAAAAAGTTCAATGAATGATAGCAAATAATATATACAAAATAAGGTAAGAAAAAGATAAATAAATAAAAGTAACTTTTGTGGAAGTTCCAGAGAGTAATAATGTATAATTAAGTATAATTCAGTGAGATTAGTAAAAATACTTTAATGCATTAAACTTAGTTGAATTTTAAAATGTATAATGGTTGGTTTTTAATAAGTATTTTGAATCGTAACCAGCTTATTACTAAACTCATTTAAAAGTGCTTTGCTATTATTTTATATCTGAAACTTTACTAACAAATAATATGAAAATCATTATACTGATTCATTATGTTTAACAATTATTTTCAATACAGTGGTAATTAATAAGGAACCATATACACAATTAATGAAGTAATCATGCAAATAACTTTTTACCTGTCAATTAAGTGCCCAATGATAACATGACCATTGCCACAAGCTCCAGAGATTTGAGTTCCATCTGACGACCATGCTAAAGAGAAGATACTTCCTGTATTTGGTTTCTCTAATGTATATGACCACTACAAAATTAAAAGTACAAGCATTCAAACTTCAAATGTTTGTAAATAACAGAAGTATAACAAGTTAGTCGAACAGAGTTTAATTTGAATTATAATGTTAAAATATTCATTTTTTTCTATTTCTGAAATTACATTTATTTATATTTCTCTGTAAATCTAATCAATATAAGATAATTATATTTCACATAACACTTCATAAAAAGGAAGTTGAATATTTTAGAAAACTTCCAGATATTTGATTTTCAAAAATTTATTCAAATATGTAAAAAAAAAAATTACAATTATGAAAATTACTGCATTTCTCAATAAAATTTATAATTTTATTATTTGTTTACATGTCAAAATTTATAATAATGATAAAACATTTGTTTAATTTCATAATTTAATATCATGACATTTTAATGTTAGGTATTAAATGTTCAAGGAGCATACACTTCAAGATGAATCCCCATTCACATTGAAACACATCCACCAGCCAACTCCAAAAGAAATAACAGAAATTTACTTCATTTATATAGTCTCCAAAGGAAGATTCCATTTCCAGAGAAGTGAAATAGAAAGTTTCCACAATTCAACTTTTATTTGGTAGAAAATTCACATAAAATGTATACAAAAGTATTAGACATATTAAAATTAGTTAATAGATATATATACTAGTTATTATCAAAATACTTTCCATGACTTTATGTCCAGGTTTCAAATACTTTTAAATATCTTGATGATTTTGGCTTCAGCACAAAATTGTCAATGGAATTTTGAATATCAAAGATGTATTCAATTTTTTGAGCAGATATGAATTGACTGAAACAAATGATAATCTTATGGTACCAAATTTGGTTAATAAGCAGCATGAGAAAGAACCTCCCACCCCATTTTCATTTAGATTTTTGAGTCAATAAAGCCACATGTAGTTAAGCAATGTCATATATAGCTTTCTGGCTTCCCTGTCATGTAAATAGTCTTTTCTCATCAATTATAAGCTCCAAATTTGAAGGTAATTACTGTATGTAATACACTGCAGTAACAGTTTCAGGTTTAATTCAATACACCATACCTTTCATATCCCACCAAATGGAAAGTAATAATTAATTTCCAAAAAGGTTAAGTTTTGTTGATGCTGCAGGCTCTCTTGAATCCATCCATGATCTTCAACACTTCAGATTATCAGAGTGAAGCCATTTTTTCATTTCCAAAGACAATCTTCCACAAAAAATAATTTTTTCATGTAGGTGGTGAGACTGTCGCAGTTAGCTCCTCTTCATTTCCTTAACCCTTCACCAGGGGTCTCTCTCTCCCGGGAGTATAAATACTGGCTGACCTTTCGCCTCGCTCTCTTTTTCTCTGCTTACGCGCACGTGTGAGCAACTATGTTGATTTCGGCCACGGGCCGAAACCTCGCACGTGGGGCGAGGTACAAAAAACTTTCTCTAAAAATTTCCAATATGTGAACTCTTATACACAACCAGCGTTTCCCATATTCTGGGAACACGCTAAAACAAAATTCACCCGTACGGACATTCAAAACAACACACACATACACAACTTTCCATACAGACACTGTAACATTTTATTCATGTCTTCAATGTATTGTAACTCGTGTTTTAATCTATTTGTAATTCACGTATTAATATATATTTGTTTTGTACATATATATCGGTCTTGTTTGTTTCTTTGGACTCCATTAAAGTCCAACATTCTTATGTAGCTGGACTGGCCAGCGGAAGCCATAACCTAGAGATAACTCATCTTCTCTTCCAACATTCACACCACCGTCAGGTCCACTACAAGACAATGTCCACTGCTTCAATTGTAATGTTTTCCTAATTTTTAATCTTCTCTATATTTTGTAAACATCTTACAACTATTGAGTCATTATCCAAAAGAGCTTGCAAGTCATCACTTCCAGATTCTTTTGGTTTACTGCAGTGTGTTTTGTCCTTCAGTTGGAATTCACATTTCTTGAACTTTACAAACCAGGTTCCAGTCAAACTATCCTCATTGGTTTCAATCAACATCTTGGACACTGTTGTTTTGCCTTACTTGAAAAGGAACAATATACAATCTTGTTTTTCTTGATTGCTATAATCCCCCCCCTCTCGAAACAAAGTATAAAAGAATATTGCAGGGCGCTCAAAACTGGTTTTCAACTATGTATTCAGTCTCTGGTTTTCAAAAAAGATGAGATACTAGGAACCCCTTCACTTCTTTGGAAATGCTTTTTATCTGGAGACTACATAAATGAACTGAACTGGGGAAAGAGATTATTGGGAACAAACTTAATATATATATATATAACAACAAATGAAAATAAAGTGATATAGTCCTTTTTACCATAAAGAGAATACAAAACCTAATTCAATTGAAATGTAAAAACTGTATGGCTTTCACTTCTCTACGTCAACTGCTGATGTGTTAACAGTTATTACTGAAGTTTTCTATCAAGCTTTAGATTAAAATGGTGAAGCTCAAGCTATGACTTTAGGTATCTCAGATGTGTGACAGAGTTTGGCATGCTAACCTTCTTCACAAGCTCAAGGGCTATGGTGTCTCCGGACAAATATTTGACTTGAATAATCATCTTTAATATATTGTTCTTTTGTTGTCCTTCCTCCTCACTTAAAAAATTCACAAGACCTGTGAATTTTTTCACTCTCAGTGACTCCTTGTGCTTTAGTGGAATTATTGTTTGAGCTTGGGGTAAAAGAAATTGTTTGACTATTTTTTTGTTAAAAATAGCACGACACATGTTTACAATTGCACATACAATCATTCCAGAAAACAAAATAGAAAAGACATGTAAGCATCAGTTTATAATTATCTTTCTCTGACAAATTTTTATTTTTATCTTTTATTATTTCCAACCTTAGCAACAAAATTAGGTTTATATATCAAAGTAGTATAATTTAATTGAAAGAGTAAAAGTGAAAGCAACCAATCAAGAGAAGGGTATCTGTATAAAAAGTTATCAAATATGTAAGCCACACTACTTGAAGGAATTTAAATTCATCAAAAAGCATGAATCAATCACATAATTCTTGATACCCTTAATGTAGGAGCTTCTGTAAAAAAAAGAAATAAAGCGAGATAAAGTTTCTGTTATAGACTTACTAGAGATGACAGTAGACAGCTAAACAACTTCTCAGTTTAGGTGTGTATCACAATTTCTCATATAAATGTAAACATATCTCACTTTTCATCATTCCTAGCATATACACACATCTATGTAAGTTTAAATTATATATATTTCTACAACATGAAATATTAATGAGAATCAAAAAGAAAATAATTCACTTTTCAACAAAAAGCAAATCATTTAACAACATTTAGCAAAATGTTTCATTACTCTGCTATCATAACGACCATTATTCATAAATAAACTTTAGTAAAGCAGACAACATTAGCGATGTTAGCTTATATTTAACCTGTTAATCTGTAACTTATTAACTTGGTTCTACGACTTCTCAATTTTTCCTGCAATAGAGTGAATCAATAAAAAAAGATAAAATTTTATTCTAATCAAAATATATACCTTACATAAATATACATGTCCATTTACATCTATATAAATACACCCATATTAATATAACTGAGAGGAATAAATGACAATGATATAGTTAACAGGGATAATGACATTAATTCAAAATGCTAATTGTTCAGTTGAGACAGCCCATTTCTTCTGGAGCAAAATATTAATATATACCTAATTTAAATGCGTTCAACAGCAGAAATGTCTGAACATGTAATTGATAAAAGGGAATGGGAAATAGTTTCAATGGGAAAGAAACCAGGTACAGGCCTATATTAATTTTTTTTTCTAAACTAACTATACTAATTTATTTATTATTTACTTGATAATGCTACATGATAATTATTTCCAATCACAGAATAATTCTGAGAAATATTACATTAAGAATTAAAACATAAATTGAAAAAAGAAAAATAATTAAAAACAAGTAACAAAGTTGTTAAAAAAAAACAGATGATTTTCCCCATTAGTCATTAAAATATTAAAAACAAAAGTTGAAATTAAAATTACCATTACAAAATCAATAAGCATACTTCAAAAACATGAATAAAATTTGTAATTCTTGTCACTGACATTAATCATGAACTAACAAAAATGCAAGGAATTAAAATTTTTAAAGATGTTCATAATTAGTTCCATTAAAATCCTAGAAGCCATTTTTGGTAATTTTTCTAAAACTTTCAAACAAAAATAAAATATTCTGTTCTAATAGTATTTTTTAGATAATTTACCCAGGATTTTGAAAATTATTACCAACAGTGTAAATATTGGCAAGTATAATTTTAATTCAGTAAGTGGCAAAAAATAAATGCTTTAAATAAGATGTTTTTGTAATCATTTTTGCATTAAGTTATCAACAGAAAATTCTCTGTACAGAACAATCTTTTATATATTACAAAGTCATTTAAGAAAAAAAATTTTAATAAAAAGGAAAGTAACTGTAGAGTTGGTTGGTTGGTTTTGCAATTTATGTTTTGGCATTGGTTTCTGTTTTTTTATTCCTTGATATCGTGGTTTTCGATTTGTTTTTTTAGTTTTTAATCTACTATTTTTTGCTTTCTAAAGAAGCCATTCATTTTCTTGGGTAATGATAGCATTTCCAGTCGATATCTGATTTTGTTTGAGATTGATAAATTTGCAACTTAGTCCTTTCAACTCTCAATATCTCATGTATTTATGGTAGAATCTTAAGAATATTCATATGCCTGGGAAGAAAATAAATATTTCTAAATATGTAATTTGTATGTGCTTTTATTCATTGAATTATTTTTTTTTTTTGCAGCTAGTTAAAACGGTATTGATTTGAACAACAGAAAATGCAAAATATGATTTTTTTTTTCCAAGACTAAATTTTACACATTACTTGTGCAAAATCAAAGTGACCAATCTTTATCAATATTCTTGAAATTGTACACTCAATTAGAAGACACCTTAAACTACAACCAGGAAGATGTTCATTTCTTCTCTGACGCAAGGGAGTGAATTCCTTCAAAAATTATAAAGCAAAAAAAGAAAAAAAGAGCAATTCTTTTCGGTACCCCAGTCAACTATTATTGTGGTTTTGCAAACAAATTTCTTCTAAAGAAGGAAAAATCTATGAGTTATTTTTTCCGCTAAATAAATTTGTTTTTATCTAGTGAATACACCTAAAATTAAATATTAAAAATAATTAAAAGCTTTTAATTTCATTTTTAGAATGTGTATACTTACAAATCTGCAAGTATCATGTTCTTTTTTAGATATACATTTTAAAAATGAAAATAAAAACTATTTTAATCATTTTAATATAATCTTAAGTGTATTATTCGCCAGATAGAATCATAAAGATATTTGTAAAAATAAAATTAATTTTCCTTGTTTAAAAGAATTTTATAGGCAGAACAGTAACAAACACCCACCGAACACTAGTGGCTAAAAAAGAATAATTTTACCTTGGGTTTAAAAAAAAAATGATTGCAGTTTTGAAAATATACACATTTTAAAACTGAGATTAAAACTTACTTTATTTGTTTTTATATCTAATTTTAGGTGTATTCATTAGATAGAAACAATTTTATTTGTAGAAAACAGAGACTTGCATATCTGGAAATATACACATTTTAAAAGTTAAATTAAGAACTATTTTAATTATTCTTAATATCTAATTTAAGTGCATTCCCTAGATAAAAACAAATTTATTCATAAAAAAAAATCTTCATACATGTTTCTTGTTTACAACAAGTTATCTTGTGATTGGTGTAACACTGGTTTACTAAAACAATTACCCTTACTACAAAAAATCTGACTTCATAAAATTTAACATTATGGCGAAACTCTCATTTTTTTTTTTTTTTTGCCCGCTATGTTAACTTAATTTTACCACAAAAAGTTTTGTTTTTGAAAACTGAAACAAATTGTTTTCAGACATCATGTTGTATTTTCTTTTTTTCTTCATTTCTTTTGTAAACAAATAAATTTCATATTTTTTACCATTTTTGTTCAATCTTTTTCTCTTACAATGGTATAAAGTGGTTAATTTTATTAACACCTGAAAGCCTTTTTCAATAGTGTTTCTTTGGATATGGTCACTCAGTAGTGATAGCACTTAAAAAACCGAACAATTTCAGTTTCATAAATTTCAATGCGGTTTCACGGTGTAAAGATGAAACCGAAAAAACTCAGTTTTTCGGTTAAATCGCACATCTCTACTGTAAAGTCAACAAAAACATTCAAACTAGAGAAATAATGGTGAACATATATAAGAATTCATTTAAAGGAAGCATCTGAAAAATAGATCAAATGTATTAATATTAAGGAATTTAAATTAAAGACATAAAATCTTTTTAATGCAATTCATTGCAAAGCTGAAGACCAAACAAATGTTTATTAAAGGTTGAAATTTCCAGCAACCAAATAAATTTTTCAAGTAATACCATTTTACTTTAGAGGAAACAAGTAATAAAACTATCAATAAAAACAGTATAGGATACCAGAAAATACTATTTTAATTCTAGAGAAATAGAAAATCCCCTTAATATTATAATGTTATATTTAAATGATATGAATCTTAGTGAACTTCTAAAAGTAAACTTGATTAAACCAAGTATTACATTTTTCATAAGCAGAATAATATAAATTTTGATGAGAAGATAAATGAGACTTTTTCTTGATGACAAAATTTAGCTTAAAAATGTAAATGAATTTGTTATATCTCAGTTACTGATCAGAAGTAAGCCAATGTTCAGTGAGATAAGAAAATGTTTCTATGTTGAACTTGGCCTCATTATCTACTTCATGGTTTTAAATTTTAAAACTTAATCAGAATCACATAAATATCTCTTGCAAGCTGACAATTATTAGGGACCTGTGCTCATTTATCATTAGAAGTCTTCTGTTTGGGTTAAATTTTTTTCATCATTGATCTTTGACACATTTCTTGGACTAACTGTGAATTTGAAATGCAAATAAAGCTATCTTTTTATCTTTAAGTGCATATAAATTTCTTAAAATGTTTTTTTCTCAGTGCATAATGTTTTTATTTTAATAAAAAAAATCATTATACAGACATTTATGGTCCTACACAGCTGAACCCCCCAACCTTCTATACACTTTACACTTATAGCGAAGCATCTCTTTCTTTCACTCACACCCTATCAACTTGTTGAAGTCAGCAGTCTGATGAACAATTGGGCATATAAATGACAGACCCTAGAAACAGAATTGGGTGAAATCAAAGATAGTACCTCACACATGCAGAATCACGTGATCTAATATGAAAAGTAGAGTGGGGGGGGATATCAGAACAGTTGAATAGCAGAGCTTGTGTGATCAACACCCTTTCTTTTGTTATCATCAACCAAAGCCTAGCATAATGAAGCTTAGTCCTAACTCATACACACTATGCCACATGTGGATATATATTTGATAGACCAAACAGTCCTAAACCCTGTGCAATCGTGAATTACTTGACGTGTTAATCACCTAAGAAAAATGTATGTGTGATTCATCCAATTATTGAACTGGAGTAAGCAATGATTGATATGGCACTGAATCTTCCCAACTGAAAAAGGAATTTTATATTGTTGAAGATGTGAAAAGGAAATGACCATCACTTTGGTCAAAACTTGCAACAGTGAAGAAAGAGAAAAAGATTATAAAATATATTCCTGCACATGTGAATACGATACCAAAGGACTGAACTGAAAGAAGAAAAAAAAACAAAAAGAAGAGAAATGTAAAAAAGAGAGAGAGGAAAGGGAAAAGAGAAAACTCGTTTTATTTCAGACAATGGACAAAAACTGTTTCTTTTGATTGTCATATTACATACACTGCATACATCTTTCTGCGCAGACATGTTGCCTACATTGTTCTGTTACATACATTAAATCTTATTAAATTGTATTCTGGTGGTTGTCACTATTGGTTATTTCTCCTTATTCATGTATTTGACCCTGTGAGAGAACCTACCACTAACAGAGTAGAAACCTTGGCCATATCCTGTAGCAGTAAGTCATTTTCTTTTACCATTTTTATTTTTATTTTTTGTGTTGCGGCAATTGGTTCATAACACATTGAAGCCGGTTTTAACCAGAAAAAATATATAAAATATTAAATAACTGTAGAAATATAATATATATAATTGTTTTTATAAAATTTCATAATATAAACATTAACTACAAAAGACCATCAGGCTCTTTCTGCTACATTTTACAGAAAATTTCAAATGTATATTAAAAGGAATACTTCCAATAAATGTCATTGGAGAGAGAAGAAAATGAATGTGCATTTGGAATTAAGTGTAATTCATTATAAGCTGCATATTTGATAAGAAAATGATCATTGCTCTTCACTACCAGAGTATCTGTAAAATCTTTCTCTCTCTAAATTATACATATATGATAATAATAATCAAATTAAAATTATTTTCTTTCTTTCGATATTTTCAGGATTTGAATATCAGGTAATTGTATATAACTTTGAAATGGTTCATTAATATTCTAAGATTTGGTCAGACAACTAAATTCATTCTTCAAGAACACATGCCCCAGTGGATAAAGATGTTGGTTAGATGCAGTGACTAAACCCAAACAGTTGTGAATTCAAACTTGGAGAGTTGAGTTAAAGGAGAAAAAACTGAGACATCTGGAAGAGGTAGGGCATGTGGACTAGAACAATCTACCCCAGTGAACGAAATTCCAATCACCTGAAGAAGGCTGGAGCGTACAACGGCGGAAACATTGTGAATATGGCAGTGAAGATGAGGATAACAGTTTGAATAGTGTAAGTAATCATAATACTTCATCTCAGAGATACAGACAGATATTGATGCTTTATTATTTTTTTATAGCTTTCTTTACTTCCTCACCATTAAGTTCATTATTACTTATGTTTGAAGACAAACACATTTATTTTAAATTATTAATACAGAAACATAATCTAATAGAATATCTTGAATGAAAATACAAAAAGTAGCTTTTTTAATCCAGGAAATAAGTTCAAATATGCATGAAATTTAAGAAAAAAATCACAATCTTTCATTTTTAATATGACATTCTATCTATAAATTAAAATAATTGTAAAATTAAGATAAACATGTAACATGAAATAACAATTGCAAGGTTACTTGTAAAATCTTTATAATAAATCAAAAATATATCAAAAACTTTTAATTTTGTTATTGACTGTGTGCAATTCTTTATGACTTTGAGAAAATATCTGAGAAAGCAAAGGACAATGTGATTGTGGCAAATGGATGCAATAAACTGGCTATATTTTGGTAAGAACGATATGTTCACATCATCATACAATAGATGTAAGTCCAGTCAGATCAATAATTTGCAGGTATATATCATTATACAATGTTCGATAGAAAACTCAAGCCTGACTCATAAAGCTAAGTTTAGTTATGAGAGTGACACCACACTCTACTCTGGAATTCAAATACATTGGCATACAGACACTAATCACCTAAGAAAGCAAAGTTTGCTATTCTTAACTTAAAAATAAATGGAATGGTATTAGAATATTTTACAAATAGCAAATTTATATATATATATATATATATATATATATATATATATATATATATATATATATAGAGAGAGAGAGAGAGAGAGATAGATAGATAGAGATGGATGGAAGTGTATATACATGCAAGTTACCATAATTATGGTTGCTGATAGATTTACAACTATATACTGAATGTCCAATCCCAATATCACTATTTTTGTAAATCTTTGGTTTTAGTTTGGAATCAGTTTATTCATAGGCAGTTTATAGATACTTAGGCACAATAAATTTAATGATTTACTCTTATTATTCCAAATACTAAGGTATATTGCATTATTAGAAAATAAACGTATCCTAGAAACACAGGAAAATAATAATCTTGATATTAATTTGAATGTCTTAAATGAAATTAAAATGAAAGAAATACTAGTAAGAAATTAATAACTGATGTCCCAATGGGATATGAGATCTTGTTTGCAAAGAATATTAATCTTTTCTTTGTTTTCTCACCTCAACTTTATACTCTGTATTTTTAGATAATAAAGTATTTACAATACAATATTTGTACAAGACCAACTGGCTATGAAATATTTTCTGTGAAGCTATAATCATAAATATTATAAGCAGATTAAATTTGCTAAAGCATGAAGTACATCAAATTATGAATTGTAAAAAAATTAATCATGAGTAAAACAAACATCTTAGAGTAACAATGTGGATCCTAATGATATACTCTTTAAACCTTTTGGAACAGTGCCTTGTTAGAAAATGGAATGAACTATCTTCACAATAGTATGTTTTTTTTTTTTTTAATTAATCGTAGTTATCTTGGATCTATAGTAATTTAAGTGCCGTTATTTGCATTTGTTTTGTCACACAAATAATGTATTGCAGAGGGGTGAGAAAACTTAAATTTTCTTTCTTTCTTAAAAAAAAAAAAATTCCAAATTTTTTCAAAACTGAACCTCTTTGTACACTTGATGTTATCACCACAATGTTTTTGTTGATCTATTTTTCAGCTTTCCTAAGGTGTAGAATCAATGAGAAAAGAGGAATTTTTTTTCTCTATGTAAAAAAATGGTAAAACAAAAGGATCAGTCCATTTCATATACAAGGTCTGTCCAAATCAAGATATTTTGAATATCTTGAGATCAAAGTGTGCAGCCCTGACACAACTTAGCAACCAATCAAAGGAAACCTCACTGCACATGAGCAGATACTTTCCCATGAGGTTACTCAGTCAGCAGTGATATACCAGAGTGAGCTTGCGTACTATGTAATTAAATCAGTAGGTCAGTAAATATGCAAAAAGTTTACCTTGAAACTTAGACATTTGCCCACATAAATTATTTTAATGATTAAGTTTTTTTGTTTTTTTTTTCTTAATGAATGAAGACCAGATAGCATTTCGGTACCAACATTTAAGACTTGACCAAAAATCTATTGAAAAAAAAACAAAAAAACAACCAAAAATATTTAATGCATGCAAGCTACAATCAAAAATTGATTACTGCCATTTCAAGAATCTGTGGATTCCAAAAAATGTCTGGAAAATATGCAGCTATTTTGAATATCTTGACATCACTCACATCTGTTGGCTTCCACAAGTTTTAACTCATTGTGACTTTTGGTTTTTTGCAAAGCTAAAATTGCAATTGATAGAGAGATTTCAGACCATAGAATAGATTGAGATGATGGTGATCCAGAAAGAGGACTTTGCAGGGCTCTTTTGAAAAGTCTAAGAGACCCAGAGATAAGTCTGTTCCAAAGAGAGCACTTTGAAAAAGACCAATGATAATGTGTTTCTGCAGTAGCAACAGGAATATGTGTGACAAGACACATTCTAATCAGTCTTGTCAACTAACAAATTGAAGAGCTCCTCAATCAGTGAATCTGTGAAAATCGGCAGGTTTATAACCATGGAATTGTATACAGAGATGAATTTCAGCTTCAATGTTAGGACATTGCAAAGTTTATGCTGAGTGAGTCCTAATGATACTCAGACATGAATAGAAAGATTATCAAATGCAAGTCTGTTAAGATTTGAATCACTATGAGATTGAAGGTGGAAGTTTTCTGAATCACATCATCACTGGTGACAAAACATGACATCACTACTATGAGCATCAGAAATAAAACAATTGCACAGTGGGTAGCAAAAAAAAAATTAAAATTCTCCAAAGAAAAATTACAAGATGCAGTTATGAGCAAGCAAAGTGATATGCAATATCTTTTTGAATGAGAAAGGCATGATCTTCATGGATTTCTTGGAAGCCATACAAACTAACTCTGACCATCATGATGCTGACTAAGCTGACGAAGACAATCATTCACTTGCAACACAAAAATGGCAGGACTCAATAGTTTAAAGACCATGGATAATGCTGCAAATTTTTGCTGGGCTGTCCTAACATATCCACTGTATAGTTTGGGTTTAGTACCTGACTCATCAGGTCAAGCAAATGAATGATGGATTATGTGGACATTTTCCTGACAACAATGCTCTCATTGGTGCAGTGAGAAAGTGAGTCACCTGCACTGGTACAGATGTTTTGCACAAATACAATGCAGGCTCTTGCTCATTCCTGGCAAAAATGCAAAGCTAATGACAGTGACTACATAGAAAAAATATTGTTTTGTTGCTGAAAACTTGTACTACCCAATGGTGTTACTCTGCTTTCTATATCTGTTTCTGTAGAAATAAATAGGATGCATTATTTTAGAAATTTACTTCATATTTTGTTTTTATTAACTGAAAAACAAATAAGTTCAATGGCCAATGAACTATAAACAAACAGTATTATGAAAATGAACATACCATTATAAATGTAATTAACAGAATGCGTAATTACATATGCAAATATCTTTATTACAAAGACAATTTGAATAGCTGTACACTCTTCAAATATCTATGTACAACATAATTTATCAAATGATTTTGTAATATTTTACAGTTAAAATATATTTTTATTATTATTATCAAAAACTGAAGAATTTACACTTGGTCAGCACTTGTTAATGAAAATAAAATTTTTAATGAAATCACATACTTAATTGCCTCCTCTGAACAAACTTCAGAATTATTGCTATAATAAAAACATGTTCAGAGGCCAATGTTTCATACAGTTGGGTTTATAAACATTAAGAAATGAGTATTGTATCAAAGTTAACATCTTATACAGATATTTTAATGTAAGACCTATTACGATCTTCAGTTCATTGTAATAGTAACTATTATCTTGATTGTCTCACTGCTGAATTTCATATTATCATCTATCTGTAAAATTAGAGATAACAAAAATACTAGAATGGGAAAGAAAAAAATGATACTATTACTCAAATTTAGTTAAAGCCTTCCCATGATACATTTCTGAAAGTACTGGAAACAATCTTTTTTTTTTTTTAATATGATCACCTTTGTACTTTAAATGAAAATCAGAAATAAATTTTAGCAAAAAATTAAATGAAATAAAAATCAGAATTTAATAAAAATTAATTAAATTGAATAAAAGTCAGAACTAAACCAGAAATACAGTAAGGGTGTTTGAGATGTGTAAATAAAAATCAGAAATAAATTTTAGCAAAACATTAAACATACCCCAGTTTTCCAAAAACTGTTGTTGAAAGAAATGTATACCTTAATTTAACACATTAAAGCATCAGTTCTTTATAAATTAAAATTGCTAATGAACACATTTTGAATATCTTTTATTTTAAGAATTCCTTTTTTTAAACTTTACATGTACAAATTTAAAATAAAAGCTAAATGAAAGTTAAACTGATAGTTAAGTACACTATCTCTTTAAGAAAAAAAAGAAGAAAATTGTCATTCTATCAAACAAGGGGCTTTCTCTATTCTTCAGGCTAGAGAGAGTTCATCCTAATATATCATTCAATCAAAAGCACACATTCTTAGCTAATCAAATATGCATGAGTGAAAGATTTGTGAATTAACTCAGGGGGACTCCTCTAATAAGCAATAAAACTCCATTAGCAGTTTTTTTTATCATTTATATTTTTCTATCTTTTAATTATCAATCATTCAATTGGAATCTTTTGGTTATCTGATGCAAAAGTTGCTCTGAGGTACAACATTGTATCTTGAAAATCTATTCAAGACAATAAAAAATACAAAAATGTCAAACAGTTCTTCAGTATCCAACAGCAGCAACTTACAATGATAATAATTTTTCATATTGGTGAATTTGATGGATCACTTTTCCTGTACAGAATACAAGAGACAGAGTGTAAGATTAAAATGCTTGGGAATTAGCCATTTAGGACTTCTCAGCTCATGAGATAAATGTTGAACTAAATCAAGCAAATTTCCACAAATGCAATGTGCTTAGAGCATGATGACCTTGTAGTTTAATCTCCACTGCCTGGAAGCTTGTATTTGGATAAATCTGATGTATTTATGAGGATGAATAATGGATGTAACAAGATATATCCCATTTTGAATATAGTTTGAAAATGGTAGAAAATTTTCAGATTATCTTAAAATAGCATGTCCAAGTAGCACTTGAATAACATATTTTAGTTCTTATGGTACAAATGTAAATAAAAAAATGTCAATTTTTTAAAAACTATTTTTAGAAAATTAACCCAAATCAGAAAAGGCTTCCAAATTGAAAGAAACAATAATGAAAACAAAAGAATTACTTTAAAATTTCATCTGATTGAGAATAATATACTTAAAATCATTGTTGATAAACAGTATATTTAGTATCTGTCTATATTTCTGAGATGAAATATTATAACTATTTACACTGTTCAGGCTGTTGTCCTTATCTTTATTGCCATATTCACAATGTTTCAGTTACTGCATGGTCTGGTCTTCAGGTGATATTAGTTGGAATTTCAAACCGAACCCATTACTGAGTCCATGGGAGTAGATTGTTCTAATTCCAGAAATGGTCCAGTGGATAAAAGTGTTGGTTGTATGATCCAAAAGGTGACTTGACCCAAAGAGTTGCGAGTTCAATACCTGGCCATAGCAGAGGGAACAAAAACTTAGAGTTAAGTTACTAAAGTGAATTAACTGAAACTGAGTTATCCAAAGGCATGGCACATGGAATTAGAATTTTTTTTAAATTCTCATGTACCCACCCACCACCATCACCACCCAAAAAACAGACACATTTTATAGCAATACTACTTTTTATTGGGGATAGAGAGCAAATTAAAATAAACAATTTTACTAGTTTCCGTTTGAATTTCTAGGAGGAAGAATTATCATTGTTCACATTATTTATACTCAGATTATTGTCCTCATCTTTACTGTTATTAACATGCTTTGGACATAGTGTCCGCCAGCCTTCTTCAAATGTCTGTTAATCCAAGTAACATTCAAAGAATTTTGTCCATGTTTAAGAATATTTCATGTCATGAGATATCACTAAACATAGACAGCATTTGAACAATCTAACCCCATAGATTAAATATTTGAGTTCAAAATACTGATTTTGAAAGTTGGGCCCAAATCTTTTCAGCACCCTATCATAAACACTATTATGTGGTTTCATACACAATAAATGAGGTAAAAAAAAATAGTTATCTTCTTGTTATTGTATTTTTAATCACAGTCACACAATTTTGACAAAGATCTTATAATTATCTCGTGTACAAACTAAGGACTAAACTATTTTCAAAAGGAAAGCCTGTTACCCAATTAGACTGCCTTCACACTATAAGAAAATAAAATCCTAAAAATAAACAATTTCCTGGGTCAAACACCTTGGAATCATTTTTTCCCTGAATGATAACAATGAGAAACTAAATTTAGGCTGGAAAATATTCAGTTAAGTTTTTAAAGAACAATACATGTTAGGAAAAAGTAAGCAAAATGTAAACTATGTTTATACAGAAGAATGCAGTCAGTATAACTATCAAAACAAAACATCCTTACTAAGTATAATCTTTACATGTAGAGAAACAAATGTAATCAAGTAACTAGTATGAATACAAATTAGTTGAAACCGAAGGAGAGATCAAAGCAATCACAAATTTGAATATAGTCACAAAATACTTGATGGCAGTAAATTATATAAAAATGCATGGTATATTTTCTGCTTTCCTCTCATTTTGATGACAATTATAGGAATAAGAGCTGTTACTCATATAAGGAAGAGTTTTTATTCAATGTTTATCTCTGTTAAAGACAGTCATTGGAATAACATTTTTACATTTTGTAATATTTAACATTAATAGCTATGTTTAATTCAAATGTCACAAAAAGATTAAAAATATAGCAGCATATAGCAGAGTAGGTGAGTGTCAGTTCTTTAAAAAAAGAAAATAGTAGGATATCAAAAATGCAATAACTAAAAATATATGCAATATGATAAGTGCTGGCAAATGGAGTCAATTTTCTTTGCAAAAGACTATTGTAAACAGCAAAAAGAAAAAGAAGTAAGGCAAAGATAACTTATGAACAGGAAAATTAATTTTAAACAACAGAAAGAATACAATTTTATCAATTAAGAAAAAGGTTTTCAGAACAAATACTTTAAAATCCTAATAGAAATATATTTCAAGGCAACAAATTCTTAGAATGGAGACAAAATATTTGAAATTATAATGGTATGCTAACTTCAAATGATACAAAGCAAAAATAAGTGTTATTGTGGTAAACTTTTGTAGATAGTATTAGAATCAGATTTTAGCAAAAGTTAATTTTTTTTATATACAGGAAATTGTTTAAATAAAGATTGTCTTCAATTACCAATTTTTTTTCTCTGAAGAGATTCCTTAAAGTCTTTTATAACACCAACATGATACTGTAATTATATTGAAATAAAATGGTCATGATAAACAGATTATATCAAAAGAAAACGTTTTCAATGAATTTGTGCAACCATTATTTTCATTTTTGTTCAAAGCTAGAGACTCAAAGTTAATTGGAAATAGTATTACAACTTTGAATTTGTCTCCTAGACTACTATTCCAGCAAGCTAAAAGGCAAGATTCATTGATGACCACAATTGTTTTCAGAATATTCATTGTTTTTCTACACATAATATTATAAATAATTGATTACATTATCCATAAACTTGAATATATGATTATTATGTAGCAAAAAACAAAAAAAAAATGTTGATGAGGGGGTTAAAAAGTGCAGTTCGTGCCGGCAAAGCAGCTGTTTATTTTTCTTCTTCTTCGGTCGCCTCAGGGAAATGGATTGTGCGACTCCCTTTCTCAGCCGTTACACTGGACAGTTGTGAAACAGACACCAACTCAGCCGTGCCTACTTCGATGGACATGATTTGGTCTGTGTCCAGTTCATCCACATGGATGGCACCAATCAGTGGCCCGGGTCCATTGTTTTTCTTCATTGCGTCAAACCATTGCTGCGGTACTCTCATCAGTCGATCAGCTATATTCAGAGCTGAAGGGCCCAGAGTCACGTCCACGGTCAGCTGATACTCTTCCACAAACTCCTTGAGAGTGTTCAGCCGCCTCCTGATGAGCATTTTGTTTGCCACCTTGGTGTGCACTCGCGCTCTCCCAGTCAAAGTATCCAATACCCAGTGGTACACGCAAATGGAATCTGTTTTTACGTGTAGCGTCTTGCTCTGCCACTGGAGTGCCAAATTGATGCCTTTCAACACGGCATCCAGCTCAGCTAGATTGATATGTTGAGCATCATCTTTAGGTCACAGACAGCAAGCATCCTCCAGCATTGTTTCTTGGCTCTCTAATGCTACTCCGATTGCCAAGGCACTGACATCGACCCACATGTTCAGCCCCCTGCCATCCACACTCCAATCCCCATTGGCCGGATCATCTCACTGCACAGAATTCATGCGCTGGAGGATAGTATCCTTTGTTTTTTTTTGTCCCAGCTCTTCGTAAATAAACTTGCTCTATTCTTGAGTATTCTGCATGCCACACAGAGCCAGCCACACACTGGGAGGTGCATAACAAGCCTTCCACACAGAGAGAACACCTTCCGTCACATAACGACACCGGGGGTGTTAGGAACCACACTTCCTCGCCTCCACTGCAATTTGTTCCATCGCGACCGCCAATCCTAGTACCCATGCGCCATCCTCCAACCATTCTGGGTCCTTGCATCCCAGCCCAAACTGGGCCAGATGTTCTTTAATGCGGATCGCAGGAACGACATCTTCATTGATATAGATGTCATCAATGTAGGCAGATGTCACGCAACCCACAGTTTCTTCCTGAGCTAGCACCGTGCTAATGATCACCTTCATGACGAGGGCAGCCAGGTTTAAGCCGAATCCTAACCGTGTCAGGAAATATCTTTTCCCGACAATTTTCCCAGTCTGGTATGGCCAGGGTGACTCGTGGATACATATTTGGAGGTACGCTCTCTTAAGATCCAACAAAGACACATTGGATCCCTTCTGCCGCCATTCACGCAGTTTAGCTGCACAGACGTCTGCATCGGCTGTGAAAGCGTCAACATGATGGTTGAGCTCCTGGAAGTCCATCACTGGACGTACTTTAGACTTGTTCTGCTGTAGTATGGCCATCAGGGGAATTAGCCCTTTGGGAGGCCCCAGTCTTTCTTCTGGGTATGGTACGAGCCAGCCATTGCTCATCCACGTGCGGAGCTCCTGCTCATAGTCCTCTCCAATCTCTACTGCTACCGGGTACTCAGAGACCCCATTGTGCAGTCTTTCAGGTGCACAGTTCTCTGACCACTTCCATGCCGCTGTCCAAGATCGCCTCTGATGGTCGAAGGTGGCAGTGAAGTCAGGTTCATCAACAGTAATGACCACACACTTGTCTGCTCGCCCATTACCAATTTGTACTCGTCCCGTTGGCCCAACAGCAACGCCTCCCAATGTGGTTATGGCATCAATCACCAATAGCAGGTCAAATCCCAGTGGTTTACCATGCACCACCAACACGTTGATCTTAGCAGAACCACCTTCCTCCATGTACACGGTTACCATTCCTAAACCGCAACATAGACGGGACATGCCTCCAATAGTCATAACGTCCACCGTCACTCTCTTCCAAGACCAGCACCAATCTGCGTCCACGATCGTCCGTGAACAGCCAGTGTCAATCAGCACTGAACACCAAGTTCCATCGACAAGGATGTTTGCCACCAGGAACGCTATATTTACATCTTGGTTGGGGAAAAGGCTGGCACTGATGCCTTGTCCCCTGTAGCATTTCCCGAACAGTCTTGAGCCCAGTGTCCAACCTCTCCGCATTGATAGCAGTGTGTTCTGCACTTCCGACAGTCTTTTGCTATGTGGCCTTTGCTGCTGCACCTGAAACAAATCACACTGGTGACTGGGCCACTCTTGGTGAGAGGCGCATCGTCACTAGGGGGGGGGCACAGCCGCAACTATGTCCTGGTTTTCATCTCCGGTTGTTATCAGCGCTCTCGCACTTGCTAATAACTACCCCACATTCAGAGCTTCAACATTCAGTGCCTGTTGGAGTTCAGTGGAGACCGTATCAGGGAACCCCATGATGAAGGCTAGTTTGGTGAGCCTTTCCATCTCAGCTCCCTCGAATCTGGCCAATCCAACAAGCTGCCTGATTTTGTTTGCGTAGGCGTCCACACAATCGCCAGTCCGCCTGACCATGGTCAGTTTTCTGTTTTTCCTTCAGCCTGGCTTCGATCTGATCAACATCTCTCTGATCTTTCTCCTCCGTTTCCATGTAGAGGGCTAGTGCATCCCCCTCCAGGTACAATGGCAGCAGTCTAGCCACATCATCCACCCGTTGAAGTCTTGCCACCAGCCTGACCTTTTTTAGCCATACCACCACATCACTCTGGCCAGAAAATGGTTTTATAATGTTGCTGCTTATGCGAACCTCACAATAACTGCCAAAATAGCTTGTAGTAAAAAAAAAAAAAAAAAAAAATGTTGATGAGGGGGTTAAAAGTGCAGTGCTTGCCAGCAGGCCAGCTGTTTATTTTTCTTCTTCTTTGGTTGCCTCAGGGAAATGGATTGTGTGACTCCCTTTCTCAGCTGTTGCACTGGGCAGTTGTGAAACAGACACCAACTCAACTGTGCCTACTTCAACTTCCTTTTTGTCCGACTGTCAATTCGTACGTTCAACTCTATTGCACGCAGTCCACCGAATGATTCCCGTTCTGTCGTGCTCCTGGCATCCCGCTTTTCATGCTGTTCTAATACGGACAATATTTGCATGTGTGCAAATATCCTATTGTTTTGGATGAGATTGGCACGCATAAATTGCGTCTTCAATAGTGGCCATGTTTCTTTCTGTCATCACTTTGCAGGCAAGACACATTCGCGCTCGTTTCGGATTATGAGGTAATTCATGTCTTTCGTCACATATTATGTATAGGGAGTTAACTTCTCTTAAGCACTACATTGTGCATGCAACAAAAGTTTTATTTTTTTGTCGGTATCAAAAAAGAATAATCATCTAAGGCTTGTATAATTAGCATTATATCTATACCACATTTTGCAAAATTGTTGTCATCTATTACCTCTTACATTTAAATCTAAAAACCACATTTTTCTTCATACAAGGTTGATCAAAAATACATTTTATTTTTATCATTAAGAGCATAGAGTTTAATTTTCTTAAAAAATGGATTACTATAGCCATCATATCTGCACATATTTAAAAAAAAATAACATTGACAAACTTGGCACATTTTTATTTGTTAAGAAAATAAGCAAAACGCTTTGGCATATTATGTATTTGCATTTTAAGTAAGGTAAAAATGCAATTCAAATGCAAAAAATGCTTTGTACAGTTAATAGAGAAGCTACTCTGAATAGTTAAACATGTCACAAATTGGTTTGCAAAGTTTTGTGCAAGAAATTTCTTGCTGAATGATGCTCCACAGTTGTATTGATCAGTTAAGATTGATAACAACCAAATCAAGATATTACTTGAGAATAATCAATATTTTACAAGTAGGGTATAGTTAAAATATTGAAATCAAGTGTTGAAAATTATTTGCACCAGCTTTTATGTGTGTTTTTCACATAAGTTCAGTAAAACTTATGTTGTCCCATATCTCTATATATATAATTTGTTACTTAAATGAAACAGAAATGTTCAGTTTTGTATGATGATGAAATGTGGATACTTTACAAAAACATGGAATGCTTGACATCATGTGGCAAGTGAAACAAACTACCACTAGCCATACCAAAAGCCAAACTTCATTCAAAGAAGGTGATGCTGTTGTGTATATGGTGAGATTAAAAGGAGTTCTTTACTATGAGCTCATTTTGAAGAAACAAAAGATTGATTCAAAACAAGTACTTTTCTTAATTAAAGCAATTGATAGCAACAGATGATAAGTTTAAAGAATTATTAATGAGAAACAACATAAGTGATAACACTAGACCACATTTCTTTGATGTATTCGATCAGATATTGCATCATTAAATTGTTTATTCTAGTCTTTACAGAATTTTCTTAATTAAAAACATTGAAAGAGAGTTCTAGAAAATGCAAAGAGCAGCTATGTACAATCAATCCAAGTCAAGGTTGAAAACAAAAAACTTGATCCCTGTGAGTTCTGTAGTATCTCAAACAAAATCCTCTGTAAAGCATCAGTGCGTACTATCAAATAGTCCAAAGATTATTTCATTCTTGTCAGGCTCTTTACAACGAATTTTGCCTCTAATTCCACAAAAGATGATAAAGACCACCTCCTACCTGACTTTCTCTTCTCACAGTGCAAAACTTTTTAATATCTCTATCACAGCAAGGATAAGTTTCCAAACTTATCAAAATCAAGAACTCTAAGAAGGTTACCATTAGCCTAGAGTTATTTCCAATCTTGACAAAATTGTTTAACTACTGCCTGAAGGATAAATGCTCGCCAAGTCTATGGAACGTGTTAGGTGTGTGCCTTGTTTTCAAGAATACAGGTAAGCCCTCATCCCTGTTGCTATATCAACCCATCAGCCTTCTTGGTATTATTAACAATTTCTGTGCCTATGATCAACAAGAAGATTGTTGATCACCTCTGTAGGAAGAATATCCTGAGCAATAAAGTATGAATTTCACTCTTCTAGGTCTACTGCTGATGTCTTTACTGTAATTACACACATAATCAGTGAAATACTAGTCAATAAATTTATCACAAGGATTATCACCTTAGACATAAGTGTGACATAGGGGGGTTGTTACACAAATTCTCCAGTGATGGAATCTCTGAAAGAGCTTTCTCAATTTTCAAATCCATCCTAACAAATAGGTCTGCTTAGAACTTTAGTAAATATCTATGAAGATGATACAATAGTGCATAGGTACACCTCCCAAAATCTAAATGATGTGATCCTGGCAGCTGATCTCTCTTCCAAACAATCTCTAACAGCTCAGTAGGAGAATAATTGGCTTGTAACATTCAACAACTCAAAAGCCAAACTAGTAACATTCCATCATCAAGCAGACCCTGAATTTTTACCTATCATGATAAATGCTTGTTCTCTCAAGGAGGCTCTTTGCTTTGAATGCCTATTGAGACTTCAGTTCTAAAGCGGAGCTTATATATAGGATTGATCCTAAAAGATATTGGAAAAATGGTTGGTTACTTGCACCATTCCAGTAAATACAAGACTCCCAGTACTATGCTTTATCTCTCCAAGAGCAAAATCAAACCAAAAACTGAGTACTGCTGCCCAGTCCTCACTTTCCAGTTTAGACAGGATTCAAAAGCATCTATGCAACCGTGTTGATGATGAATTATTTTTCACCCTACAGCACCTTTCCCACAGATGATACATTGCAAATGTCTTGCTACTCTATTGCTATTTCATGGCAAATGTTCTAAGCTATATTCCTTAGTTATACCAGTTCTGACATTCACATACACTAGGACGAACTATCTGCATTCACTTCACATTCCATTAGTAAGAAGAAAGTTCCACTTGGGCAGCTTCTTTCCAAGAATCACTACTTTGTGGAACAGACCTCCAAAAGGGTGCTTTCTCAAACACTACAATCTTAACCTATAGTCTAGGGTTAACTGTTATCTTTACTGCATAAACTGCAATTGTTACGTCCTCCTCTTACACTCATACAACACTCTCATTCAATAACCAACTATTTTAAATAGCTCTTTGGTCTTGCATTGAGTGAACATTAGTATAAAAAACGAAAAAACAAAACATTTTCAGTCTCTACATAAGGAATTTAGAACAGTTCTATACTGACAAAGATTGAAATTTCTGGATGGATGAAATTATGACATTGACTGAAAGATAGAAGACATTGGAATAAAAACAATGGTAAATATGTTGTTCAGTAAAGCCCATCAAAAATTTCAAAACATGTTTTTATTTTTACTGACTAAACAGAATTAAGTTTTGGCCAATCTATATTATGCATTGAGCAAATAGATGATTTTTAAGGTGTTATTTTGTGTAGTTGCTAACAGATTAAGAGTATGTAAGTAATAAGCTATAATATTAAAAGTACACAAAAATAAGCAAATTGTAGAATCTGAAAATGTTTTTAATTTTCATACAAGAAAACAAATATGCATGTTTTATTGCGTGATATTACATAACAATGAACTTTTCATATGCAAAATTGTAAGCAAATACATGTGCAAATGCTCTCATAAATTCAGAGGTTCATAGGGAACAAAAACATTAATATAATGACTAGAAAAAAACTGTTTTTTATAAAATCAACAAAGTATTTTTGAGAAAAAAAATATCTGTAATTGACTTTAAAACTTCAGTTACAATCTAAAAAGGAGATCTTCAACAGTAAAACAATGTCCCTATAAAATTAGATTAATCTAACTGCATAAGTAAAAATAATATTAATATAGAAAATAATCTGAAAAAGACAAAATACTTATTTCTGACATGAAAGCATAGATTTGCTTATATAAACTATGATAACTGAATTTTATACAATACTACCTTTAAGGGCATTTTTTTTTTTGCAAAGAAACTTCACCCTGATAGTTAAATTCATCTCTGATTATATTTCTTTACTGAAATACCTGTAAAAGAAAATCCTATACTTACTCCACTGCAATCGCACAACCGCAGGCTATTAAAAGATCCAACCACAAAAAGTTCTCCATTTGGATTCCAAGCCACAGATGTTATGGGATAATCATAAGCAAGGCTACTGTAAACAGGCTGTCCATAAGAGTCCCATATCTGTAAAATTATAAACAACTACATTAACTACTACTCAAAAACATGATAGAATGGCCTGAAAAATAAGTTCTTTTTGGCTTTTTGGTAATTTCTATTCATCCTATGAATTATTTTCTTAAATATTTTTTATTAATTTTATTCTCAAAATATATAAAAATGCTTACAAAAGTATAATCATGATTATCTAAAGTATGTACCTTTTCATTTGATGCTTAGTGATCACTGGTTATACTTGTAATGATTATATTCAGTAAATGAAAAAAAAAAATTAATGTTATTGGTGAAATTTAATCAACCAAAAGATTACTACTTCCAAGTGAACATATTTTTACTAATAAATAAAATTGGGAGTACAGAACATAATTTCTAGAAATTTCATGAAATCAAGTAAGTGGTTAACAAATGTAAAAACAAACAAAAAAAAGTTTTACCAAGATTTTCTAAAAATAATAATTTCAAAAATAAGTTCATTCATTTGTGAATAAGTCCTGAAAGTTTTATTAAAATCTGACAATTATTTGATTTTTGCAAGACTTTCCAAATTAATGTGTTATTTTACTGGAAAACAGGCACAAAAATTTCCATTACCAGTTGTTACACTGTTGATGCATTAAATTTGTTTTTAAGTTTGGGGCCTTTTTCATCATGGTATGCTCTTTTTTTCAGTGAATTAGTGGAGGTGCCTATTTTAGCATCATGTGAAGGGTAAGGTCTAACATGAAGTCTTGAACTATAAAAAAGTTACCAACAGGAAGCACTACATTACACTTTATTTAAAAAAAATTAAAATAAAAAAATTAAAATAAAAAGCAAGCTTTACTGAATATTTAGGTGTATTAGTCTTGTGTGAGAACACAAGACTACCCATTGTAAAATATACAAAGAAGATTTTAACTCTAAATATGAAATTTTTACTCATATACCCTACTCTCCTGAACTTTTTGCCTTGAAACAAAAAGGACGTATAACTTACCTGCTTGATGGGATTATGTCATAGAAGGAAACTATTCCCTTGAATGAATTTGTAATTAATCCTTAAATAGAAGTCAATTCTATATCTTAACGCAAAACATTTCTGTCCAATATAATGTTTACATAATTATTTGATGAAGAGAAAGAGAAACTTTGAATCAATTCTTTACTGCATGATTGATCTGGACTGTCTTGCAGACAATAAAGAAAGAATAACAGACTGTGAAGAATTATCTTTGCTGAGTAGAAATATCTTGCTTAAATAATAGCAAAATTGTTGCTGGGAAGATAAGCATAAAGTAAAGAACAATAAATTATGCAGATTCAACCTAACGAAGTCTATTAATTATGAATATACAAGTGCTAGAAAACAATAGGGTACATTGCTACTTAAATACTATATTTTCTTGTGCATAATATGAACACTTTTGAACAAAAATTAAAAAGGCAAAAAAGTGGTGGGGTCATATTATACACAAGTACACATTTTCAAAAATTTTTACTCAACCTAAAAAAACTTCTTATTTGAAACAGCAAGATTGCAAATATACTCAATTGGCACAATATATATATTAAATGTGAATGTCAGTGTGTCACACTTTTTCAACTTAAAGGGACAACTCTGTACTTTCAGTAGCTCAATTCAAATGAAAAAAATTACTGTTCTAAAATTACAGTGTCTCAAAATAAAATTGTCTATGTTTTCAAGTTTACTCCTAGAGGTCATAGCCTAACATACAATACCATTTTGGAATCAGGTTGACTGTGAGCAAATTAAAAATATTCCAGGATGGATCCCAACCACAATCCTGAAATTTTGTATTCCCACGTTTTCATTATTGCAATTGTTTTTGACAATTTTTTTTACATGATTTTTTACAATAATTTTTTTTTTAACTTGGAAATAAATTTGGGAATAACGAAAATTAATTGTGAAATCCAGCGAAAGTTACCCATGAAATAAAAATAATTGTTTGTATGGAAAGTAAGGACCTGCATACATCAAATTGTCTTTAAGTGGCAGCAGAAGAATGAGGTTTCTTCCAGCATGGACACTTTCATCTCTTCTCAGAAATACCAGGTGAAACCTCAATCCTCTCCATGGTTTACAGCAGCATGTTCGGACACTATAGCACAAAGGAACCAACAACTCAAATAACTTTGGCTCTCATGATTACTGGCAGCTCTGTAATAGAGTATTAAATAAGTGCAAGGTCTCTATTCATCCCCACTTCAATCAATTTAAAATGTGATCATCCTCTGCTGATAAAGCTTAATGCTTTGCTTGTAAATTCTTCTCAAACTCGACCCTTGATTCATCTGGAGTATCCCTACCTAACTTCCCACTTAGAACTGTATCTCTGTTAAGTGATATGCATATAACTCCTTCCATGGTTTCTGTTATCTCTAACTTAGATCCCCACAAAGCATGTGGACACAATGGTATCCCTCTAATAGTCATTAAGAAGTGTGCTCCCGAACTGGCATCGTGTTCTCTCTAAACTGTATAATAAATGCTTTGCTGCCGCCTGCTTTCCTGCCTGCTTTCCTGCCTGCTGGAAGTCATCATCTGTTGTTCCAGTTTTTAAAACTCTGGTGAACTGTCTGACCCTTTCAACTATTGACCTATTAGCCTTCTACTTCTTTTTGGGAAACTCCTAGAGGCCCTAAACAATGCTGAATTAGTTCAGCATCTCTCATTGCAGGGCCTTTTCTCAGACAAGCAATGTACTGACAATAATTACAGAACGAGTCTATCATGCTCTAGGCAAAAACGGTGAACACTTTGGACATCTCGAAAGCCTTTGACAGGTTTTGGCATACGGGTTTTCTTCACAAGCTGAAAAGTTACAGTGTTTCCAGACATTTTTTTTAACTGATCCAGTCTTTCCTATCAAATCACAAAATGAAAGTTATCCTGAACAGCCACTCTAAATCCTTTTGTATTAACGCAAGTGTCCCCAGGGCTTCATCCTACTGTTTTTAATTATCATTAATGACCTTCCTGATGACATCAGCTCTCAACATGGCATTTATGCTGATGAGACAACCATTTACTCCTGCCTCAATAGTAAGGCTGATCAGTTTGACAAGGTCAAAATGGAAGCTGATGTTCAAATCAACCTCCAGCCCAACTGGGGCCAGAGATGGCTTGTTAATTTTAATGCTTTCAAAACTTCTCTCCATTAATCATCTGAGAGACCCCTCTCTGCCTTCCATCAGCATGGCTGATGCTAACCTCCAGAAAAGTAACTTGTTGCACCTTCACAGGCTAACATTCTTAGTTGGCATGAAGTGGAAAGACTATATTGAACCTATTGCTAGGTCAGCTGTCAAGAAAGTTGGTTCACTGTGTCATGCAAGACAATTTTTCTCTCCAGAATCTATCATGCATATCTATAAGTTTACCATTTGTCCATGCTTGGAATAT